>OZ038513.1:6323889-6368889 GCA_964036315.1 Acanthosepion esculentum | reverse complement strand
AATTCTTAGTGTATTTGTAATAGGTTAGAAATGGACACTTTGTTATTTATTTGGCAATATTAAAAAATATGCTCATAATGAAATAAGATGGCTGTGAGACAGCAAAGAACAGATTGGATTCATGCAGTTTTACATGTGATTGAATGAAGATAAAGCACGTCATCTAGTCAAGTGATTTAAGTATACGTCTAAATTAGTAGCATTGACTATGAAAACATAAAAAATCAATTAAACACAGTGGTCAAGAGAAGCAAGTGAAGTCAAGATTGTACGTTCTACTTGATAAAAGTCAGTGTTAAATCATTTTTACCAGTCAGCTGAAAGTAGTTTCTTGTTTGACAGAATAAAAAAAAAAAACTTAATCTCTTTTTCAGCTTCTCATTTTTTCTCAATGGTATATTATTTTTCTAATATTTTGTTTATTTAAATTTTAATATTTTTTAGTTGACATGACTTTGTCAAACATATCAGCCATCACACATTTGAGTGACACTGTGTGTAACTCTGTTCTGACATCTAACCAGACAACATGTAATACTGGTTTTGACATTAAACAACATCTGTGTCCAGGGTAAGACAATAAACGGCATCCAACAGCAAAGCCTCTTATCAGGAGGCTTTCAGGAGCAAGGAACCACCTCTTAATTGTTGGTGTTCCCAGGTCCACCCTGACCTGGGGTGGTAGCACCTGTTAGGGCCTCAACTATGGGCAAATATTTAACCCCCTAACTGGGTTTAAAACACTTCAATACATTTTTTGAAAAAAAATTATTACCAGCAATATGCTTTTGTAAATAATTATTACCAGCAATACATTTTTTTTTTAAATATTACCAACAATAAAAATCTTGTTGGCATTAAATAACCCATTGAGATTGATATGTTGTAAAACAAACCAAACCAAACCAAAGAATAAATTGGGCTCTAATATGGACTGGAATCTGACGGAATGATAAGATAAAAGAAGAAATAGGAAACATTTGACTTTTATTAAGGCTTCCGTAGAAAAAAATTCTGGTATTTTTACTTTTGTGTTGTTTGATTACTAGGATTAACCAATGAAAATTAAACCCCAACATAAACACACTAGAATTTCTTTCTTTTTTTATATCTCATTCTCTGATGAAGTTTTAATAAAAGTGAAACATGTTAGATTGATAAAACATTTCCTATTTGTTCTTTATCTTATCACACACCCACACACATTATATATATATATATATATATATCTCAACCAGACAATTTCTTTTTCTCTATATCTCATTCTCTGATGAAGCTTTAATAAAAGTGAAACATGTTAGATTGATAAAACATTTCCTATTTGTAAATAAATCTAATACCCATGTAAATAATCAGGATTTCATTGATTGATTTGTTTTCTACGGTTTATCGACCCTTTGCAGGTTATTTAAAGCCAGAAAATAGTTTTAGATTCTAAGATTTTTTTTTTTTAAATAACAACAATTTAATGATACAAGTCTTACTAGTTAACCTGTAGCTGGGGAGAGAAAAAGTGGATGAATACCTAATTAGAAACAAGAAATTATAATGTGGATATAAAGTGGGGGATCAATTCTGTATTAGAATAAATATATAAACTGATCTCCCAATTTGTGGCCATGTTAGTTTCTATACATTTATATCCCAGCGACTGAATAAATCTAAATGACTTGTATTTTATTGATTGATTTGTTTTTGATGGCTTATCAACCCCTTTACAGGAGGTTATTTAAAGCCGGAGAATATTTTGAGAATGTAAGAATTTTGGCAGGGGAGATAATATTGATTTAGTGATACAAGTCTTACTAATTAACCCATAGCTAGAGGGGAGGAGAGGTAGATTGATACCTAATCAGAACTTGATAAACAAACAAGAAATTATAAAGTGAATATAAAGTGGGGGATCAATTCTATATTACAATCAATATATACACAGATCCCTCACTTTGTAGCCAGGTTAGTTTCTGTACATTTATTTTCCAGAGAATGTAAATAACTCGAAAAGACATACCTGTGTAACTACCGATTGATTCATTCATTTTTTTACGGCTTATCAACCCTTTGCAGGTTATTTAATGCCAGCAAATATCTTTTTACTTTCAGATTGCAAGAATTTTTGAAGGGAGATAATAATTTAGTCATACGAGTCTTACTAATTAACCCATAGCTGGGGGAAGAAGAGGCGAATTCATGACTTTCCAAAGGGTATTTGCGTGTAAGTGAATATAGTGAACCCAATGAAGATTTGAACTTGGCTCTCCAATTAACAACTCAGACTCATTATTCATTACACCATCCATACATCCAAGTTTACAGCACCTGGTATTCCCTAATGGTCACCCATCGAGGGACCAACCAGGTTCGATACTCCGATGTCCCAGGAAGACGTCATCAAAACTGAAATGGGCTAAGGGTTCAAAGAAGAGACCTCACCTCAGGGTTTTTCTTTCTTTCTGCTGAGGAACACTAGTAAACAAAGCATGGATTTTTGATTACCTTATTTGAATAATTGCAGGTCGAGTTTGAAAAGTGCAAATCTAATTTGCAATCTTCAGCACCTGCGTGTTGAAGGGTTTTATAGAAAAGATCCCATCTTATTGAAAGTTGACTATGAAGATAGTTTGTTAAAGAGGTTCTGCCTTTATGTAAAGAGGAGGTTCTGCCTTTATTTAAAGAGGAGGTTTCTTAGCCTGTGCTTTGATCGTAGTAAGTAATTCAAGTCAGGAAATACTGGGATTTAATTTAATCTTTATCAAAAGCCTTTGATCTAAAGAGAGTTGATCTGTGGTGGTCCTAATATTTATTGTATTCACTTGAAGAGACACCAGAGAAAGCTTTATACTCTGCATCACCTCAGAACATTAACAGATCTAGGTACCTCAAGGGCTGACTTAGACGTCTTCCTCAAAGCCACCAACTACAGAATCTGTCCTTAAACAATGGAGTGCACCAACAAGAACAAGGAAGTGAACCCAGCTGAATTCATGATAAATACGCACACCAGACAACTCGATGACAAGAAGTTATATGAATGCCCAACCAACGAAGGGAGGATCGTAGACTCATTCGCGTATATGGTAGAATATTAAACATGCTAAGATCTGATACATACTCTCCAAGGTTGAGGTTAATTTAACAAAGGCCAGAAGGGAATAAACAATTACTTTCTGTCTTATATTCCTAGAAGATCTTTATTAATATTACAAAAGGGCGACATGCTCTCTTGTTTTTGCAGATTTGGTTGACAGGTTGGTCGGCTGGCTACTTGTGCTCGAAAAAAAAAAAAAAAGTGTTTTGTTTCATTTGCCCAATGACATCAGGGAGTGGTCTGCTTTCCTTTCGGGTCCTTTTGTGATATCTTTGTGGTATGTAATTTCAGTGGACGATTGGAATGCAGTCCCTGATCCAGATCTTCACGGAAGAGGTGATAGGAAGAGCTCCAACATTCCGTTTGGGTGTAGAAATTTTGTAATCAAACTTTATTTGGTCAGTAAATTTAAAAATGGGCAAATGTAGCAGGTAGAATGAACTATTGATTGATAGAGAGATATGAACAGATTATATATATATATATATATATATATATATATATATATATATATATATATAGAGAGAGAGAGAGAGAGAGAGAGATAGAGAGAGATAGAGAGAAAATCGTTTTCTATGGCTTGTCGATCCTTTGCAGCTTATTTAAAGTCAGAAAATATTTTTACTCTCTAAGAATGATCTATATATAAAAAAACAAGTTAGGTGGAATATGTATGACAAAGTGGAAAAAGTTTTTGTGTGACAATTTCATTGTTTTTTTTGTCTTTTTCTAATTTTTATATTTTCAGTGGCAATTGTTTCACACAATTATGAATTGAGGTAGTTTTTACACCTGGGAACATATGAAAGTAATGAAAGTCATAAAAGTTTTAGATTTTATTGAGAAAATATACAAAGAAAAGAAATTAGGGAGAGAGACAGGTGAGAGAGAGAAAGGCAGGGGAGAGAGAGAAAGGCAAAGATAAGAAAAAAGGGAGAGAGGAGATGGAGAGAGAGAAGGAGAGAAAGAGAAGGAGAAAGACAGAAGTGAGAAGGAGAAAGAGAGAAGGAGAAAAGTGAAGAGAGAGGGAGAAAGAGAGTGACAAAAAGAAAAGTGAAAGAGTGTGAGAAAGGAAGAAAAGAAAATTCACGTTTCCATGATAGGTTATTAGAAAAAAAAAAGGGTGAAATGAATACAAGATAAACTAATGAATTCTCTTTAGAGAGCGTTAAAAAAAAAAACTTCCTCACTTCGTCTTGTGTATTTCAGAAAATGGGAAAGAATAAAATTCATTTTTTTCTTTTTATTATGAAAAGGGTCATTTTTAATTAAAAAAAAAAAAAAAAAAAATGAAAGTAATTATTTACATTGTTCACCCTCAGAATATTACCCTCATCTTTATTGTTGTTAGCACAATGTTTCGGCTTTTGTATCCTCCAACCTTCATCAGGTGATTGACAATCCAGATGTCTGAAATGTTGCGATAACAACAAAGATGAGGACAACAGAATATCAATAGTTAGGGATAATGATAGCCTCTTCATCTCAGAAAAAATAATATTTTAATAAACCATTTTTTAAAAATATAATTAATAATGGAATAAATAACATTGCTCTCTTCCTCTGCCATTAAACTCCACAGTGATATATCGGATCATATCCTTACAATGTTACTGTTCTGGCTTCTGCAGCAAGTACATTTATACGGGGTGGAGTTGCCAACTGGTTTGGAATTCAAAATTCTCCAAGACTGGTTGAGAGACTAGAGAGACCACTCTATCCTGCTACTGGCCTCTAATTGGTTAAAAGATGAATTCATAATTTTTCCAAGAGTGTTTGTGCGAAAGTGAATTCAAAGAATTTTAACTCAGCAGGCTTATAACCACTACATGCCGATCTGAAGTAGCAGTTGAAGTAGTTGAAGCTGTATCAATAAAATTAAAATTTTGGTTATTTTATCGATTTTGCCTGCCCTAGCAATGCGTACCCTATGACTTTTCTTTTTTTCTCTCTGTTAGATGTTAAATTCGTATTTATTTAAATGTTACTCATTTATTGTAGAGTTTATCTAATTTATTTAATGTCATCAACGATTATGTGTCCGTGACTAAGGTGAGCTTTCATGTCAGAGGACATCGGCTTTGGTTTGACCAGGAGAGGAATGGAATTCACCTGGTCTACTTTGCCTGAATATGAATATGCTACACCTGAATGAATACCCACCGAGATTTGTCATGTGCTCAATAACCCTAAGATCACATGTGGTCATGTATGAAAAAAAAGGGAAAAAAAAAGAAACGTATATTTTGTTGTTTCTTTTGGTTTGGTTTGTTTTACGGCATATCAACCTCAATGGGTCATTTAATGCCGACAACTTTTTTTTTCTTGGTAATACTTTCGTTTTGTCAAAAATCTATTTCTGTTAATATTTTTTTCCTCAAAAATGTATAGCTGGTAATATTTTTCCAAAAAACGTACAGCTGGCAACATTATTTTTTCAAAAACGTATTATCAAGCTGTTGGACGTAGTTTATTGTCATACCCAGGACACGGATATAGTCTGGGTGTTAACTATTTGCCCATATCTGGGACCCTAACAGGTGCTACCACCCCGGATCAGGGTGGACCTAGGAACACCAGCAATTAAGAGGTGGTTCCACGCTCCTTAAAGCCTCCTGATCAGAAACCTTGCTGTTGGACATCGTTTATCGTCATACCCAGGACGCGGATGTAGTTTATCGTCATACCCAGGACGAGTTGCCTCCTTTAAGAGGTTGGGGAGAATGGCGATCAAATGACAACAAGGCGCGCTGTAAAACTGACGAGAGATACTCAGTGAGATATAAAACCAAAACCATTTTATTAAAATAAATTTTTTGCTAAATATTAGGGGTACACAAATTTGGTGCGCCTGGAAAAGTGGGTAATAAAATCCTGGACAAGTAACTTTTGTTTTTTCTTAAATAAAAGGTCAGAGGTAGTTGGGGGGGATTAAGTTTACAATCAAAATCAATCAATAAGATGAAATATCACAAAAAATGTCTGCGTAAACAAAACAATGCAAATTACAAGGAAGAAGATAAAATAAAAGGGTTTCATTGAGGTCGAACCCAGTTAAAAGGCTATATGTACCTTGAAGGGATAAAATATAAGTGTTCTTAATAGCTATTATGATTTGATGTGAGTTATCAAAGTTCGTGACAGAATCCGATCATGCCTTCTGAGTTCAGAGTCTTCAACGTAGAGCGTTGTTTTGAGAACAGTACTTGGTCTCTGTCGTGGAAACGACCATTTTGTTACAATAGTCGGGGTGAAAATAAGTCTTAATTCTGTCGTGACAACGACAATTTGGTTGCCAAGACTTCGCCAAGGAGAGATTTCGCGACTCCTTCTTTGAATCTATGCCCGGACAAGTTTTCAGATGTTTTGGAAAGAATCGCATCTCCCACTTCTATTGATGGTCATATTGTAGGGATTCTTATATAGCCAAACGCCGGCTCCAATTTATCAGAAAATTTCTGGCATTCAACACAAACATTTCAGATTTCAACCGCCTCGAGTAGCCATTGGTGTAAAAAAAAAAAAAAAAAAAAAAAAAATCAAAAAAAAATCACGTTTGTCAAAACAATTTATTGTACAAGAAAAAAAAACATCTGTTTTTCTTTCCCTTTTTTCACCTTCAATTGAGTCCCCTCCCCCACTCCTTGGTCAAGGAGCTTTGCGCGCAGGGTGGCAAGGTTTAGGTTTCAGTAATTATTTTATTACCTTCATCCTTTCCCCAAGCCATCAAGAGTGAAAAAAAAAAAAAATTTTTAGCACATGAGACTGATAATGATATCAGATTCAGTCGTTCTGTTAAATTCGTTAGTTCTGATCTATAACAATTACTGACAGCAGGAAAAGAAACTACAAAACCTCCTACAGAAGGCAGCGAGGGAGAGCGAGAAGAAAGGACTAAGCATAATCTACAAGAAGACAGAATGCATGGTCATCAGTAAAAGGATGAGCTCGAAATGCGATTTGCAGGTCGGCGACACTAAAATCAAACATCTGGGAAGTTTTCTGACGGAGGACAGTAGGTGCGACGCCGAGATCCGAAGACGTATTGGGATGGCCAAGGATGCCTTGCAGGAGCTGGGCAGAGTACTGCGAGACAGGAGGATTTCTATGGTGACAAAGAAAAGAGTACTGAGCTGCTATGTGACATCTGTCCTCCTATACGGCAGCGAATGTTGGACGGTCTCCTCAAAGATGAAAAAGAGACTCGAGGCAACAGAGATGCAGTTCTACAGAAGGATGCTGAGGATATCGTGGACCGAGCATGTGAGCAACGAAAGGAGGAAAACTACGAAACAGGAGGATTTCTATGGTGACAAAGAAAAGAGTACTGAGCTGCTATATGACATCTGTCCTCCTATACGGCAGAGAATGTTGGACGGTCACCTCAAAGATGAAGAAGAGACTCGAGGCGGCGGAGATGGGGTTCTACAGAAGGATGCTGAGGATATCATGGACCGAGCATGTGAGCAACGATGAGGTCTTGGAGAGGATGCAAACAAGGAGGAAGCTTATGCTTAACATAAGAAGAGGCAGATGAAATTTCTGGGACACGTGATGAGAAAGGAGGGCCTGGAGAATGTGATACTCACGGGACGAATAGAGTGAAAAAGAGACAGGGAAAAGCAGCGTACGACATACGTGGCGGGCTTGGGCAGGTGGATGGCGGAGCGTGGTCTGGGGGAGTTGACAGAAATACAAAACCTGTTGAGAGCCACAGGGGATACGAGGAAGTGGAGAGCCATGATCGCTTACGTCCTGAAAGGGCACGGCACATAAAAAAAAGTGGTTACAGGGGGGGTGGGAATACATTTCATTTTGATACATCAAACCTTTGACAGGAAATGCTTACTTTAAAAAACTAAACAAATAACAATAGAATCTTTTGTGAAAAAGCAATTGCAGACATGTCATATGTCGACAAGAAACGCTTTTTAAACCCATAAAATAATAAAATCGTCTTTGTTTAAACACGTGATTACCTTATCATCTGAACAACTGAGATGCAGAGGAAATGTCAACAAAATGCAAGGCGTTTTAAAAGCCTTCATGAATTAATTCACTCGAAAATGATTCATCTTTGTTGAGTTTTCTCTGCTTCTGTCGATGTTATGTGATTTTATTATTATTATTAGTCTTTTATTTTATTTATTTTTCACTTCTTTCGTTCTAAAAATAAAAAAAAATCAACAGAAAAAAAAAAAAAAAAGAGTAATTGATTTTCGTTTACAACTCAATGTTGTTATTTTGACGCCACAAGGTTTCCATAACAATTATTATTGCACGAGGGTGGGGACTGCTGATAAGTTGCCAGCCTAACCCCTGTCCCTAAAAGCCAGCATTCTAATGTTTGGTCGTTGATTTTGGGCTGATAACTTTTCAGCATCTCCCCGTAATGACAATATACAGGTGCGACTACCATTTACCGGGCACACTCAGGTAAAGTAGCGATGACCCGAATATTTGAATTCAGTTTTCTGAACAACAATGACAAAATTAATAGAGTCATCTATTTCTACTACTACTAAGAAATAAAATACTAATTACTTACTACTATTACTAATAAATAAAATACTAATTACTACTACTACTAATAATAATAATAAAATTTAGTAATAGTAAGTAGTAGTATAGCAGTAGGAAGCAAAGACAGTTTTTTTAAGTACACAGTTACTTAGTATTTTAAAATACCAATTTTTTTTATTATTTATAAATAAATAAATGATTTTAGCTTTTTTTTCGTGGATTTAATTGAAAAGAGTTTTTTTTTTTTAATGAGTTTTAAAGGATTTTTCTTCATTTTCACCTGCACCCCCTACTTCGGTCCTTAAGTGAGGGACATTTTTTGGAATATGCAGTAAATAACTTTAAAACTTTAGTCCCCTAAAATTAAAAAGAAAGGAATTTTGATCAGAGAATGTCCGAAATTTTGTTCGGTTTCGAAAAACTCAGAATGCTAGATATATTTTTATTTTTTTTAACAAGGAATAAATGATGGTCGGGGTAGGTGGGGATCAATAGATGAGTCAATTATAAAAAATAAAATATTTAATAAAATTATAGTAAAAAAAATAATGTTAAACTACATGAAGCAATTAAAAAAAAATGATATCCATTTTTTATGCTTTCTCTATGAAAAGTTAATTTATTTTTTTAAATTTAACAAATATTTTGAAAAGTTAAAAAATACTTTTAAATTAAAAAATTACATTTAAAATTTGAAACTTAATTGATAAACAAATATTAATTATAATTTTATTCTATCAATAAATGTTTGAAATACACCGCCAGAGAGTATTTTGCTGACTGGAAATGCCCTTTGCTTTCAATTTAAAGCTATAAAAAAAAAATGAAAGCTTTTTCATTTTTAAAAATTAAATTATATAATTATACTTCAGCGATTTTAGTGGAGGTAAAATTTTACTCATTTAGTTTTAAATAAAAATAAAAACTTTTTTTTTTAAATCAATCATTAAAGAAGAAACCTTTTTTTGACAAATATTCGATGTTTGTTTTCAACGACAACCTGTTGAAAGGGGGATATGATAGCATTTGTTTTTATCTGACACAACTTGAATTTATTTAGGATAATGTTTTGTTTTGTAATCTTGCAAACAACCGAATGCTTTCTCTCCTTTTCGGTCACTCGAGCGTAAACGTAGTGTTTCGAGATGAAAATATATTTATAATTTTAATTATTAATTAAAGAAGATGAACTTGTGATACTTCTCTGCCAGTAATTAATTAATTAGTACAATTTTACACTTGTCTGTTTTTTATTTAAATTATAAATAAAGATACTTTTAGTTTTACAAGATTTTTAATATTATTTAACCTCATTATGAAAATTGAAAACCAATCAAGATGTAGCGTTAAAAATGATTTAAATAGAAAAACTTAATTAATTACAATTTCTATCTTATTTATTTTTAGTGGTTGCTAAGAAAAAATGTTATATTTTTTTTTATTTTAATGTGTGGGTCTTCTTTACAGATATAAAATTAATTAAATATTGTAACAATCACTTCACTGACCGCCAACTGGAAAAGAAAAAAAATAGAGTACTTTACAGGTCGGGTTTTGTTTTGAAGGGTCGAAAAAAAATGCCCCAAGTAAAAAACAAAAAGGTTTATATAGGGAGGCAGGGAATTCCTGAAATTTAACGGGAAATAGGGGCGAGGTATATTTCAACTAATTTGGTAATTCCTTTCGGGTATATAAATCATTTTTTAAACGGTTTTAATTTAGAATTTTAAACAAATGAATCAACTGTGAAACACAGACAGTTTTTAATTTAATTAATATCATAATTTTGAAAACTTCAACCGTAATTTACAATGGTAAACTTTTAATGTGGGAAACTGATTTGATGTTTCAATTTCTTTCTCTCAGTGCCCAAAAATCATTGGACTCAAAAAACTGACAATTTCCATATTTTTTATAATTATTAATAAAATTATTCCAAAAATAATATTCTAAAAATAAATGTTAATATAAATAAATTAAATATTTTTAAATAAAAAGAAATCACATCTCAAATCAAACCGATTGAAGTTGAAGTAATTTAATTTTAACTGCTTGAACTTATTTTTTCTGTTAAGAGGAAACTTTACAAAGCAATAACTATTTTACATTAAGTCCTGCTTTATTTGGGAAAATAAAATAAAAACTTTAATTAAATTTAAAAAAAAAGTAAAACTCACCTTAAGGACTGAAGTGGTAATTTAAAAAAATAGCCTGTTAATTTCCAACATATTCGCTTGTATTTCCATTTCAACGTATTTTTCTCTCCTTTTTTTAAAAAAAATAAATCGAATCCTAATTTGGATCACCCGATAAAAGTGAACATTAAGTTTTTACTTAAAAGGTTATATATGTAGCACTCTTTTTAAAAGGAAGGTAAGGTAGGTCGCTTGATCACCAATAAAAAGGTATCCTACACCACAACGCTTGACACTGTCTGATGGTGGAGAGAGAGGGTTGACAATTGCTTACCGTGTTTCCTCTTCCCAAGAATGTTTTCAGCTTTACCAGCTGTAATCTAACATGTCATAAGAAGATAAACAGGTAGTTGTTGTTAAGGCTTTTAGTGCCTGCTTCTTCTTATGTCAAAGTAAGACTTCTTTATTTTTTACTCTTAAAACAAACAATAAGTCTTTTCTCCGCCCATAAGCAAGAAGAGAAAATATTATTCATTGATTCAAATTATTGTCGGAAGAAAAAAAAAGAAAGAAAAAAAGTCGTAACTTTGACCTCTGAGTAACTCCCTTTTTTGAGTTTTTATTTATTTATTTTTTAAATTGGGAAAATCCCAAAGTTATGGGTACGGTTTAGCCACGAATTAAAACCGTAAAACAGGTAACTGACCTGAAAAAGATTTCCATAAATTTACAAATAAAAAAGAAAAGACTTAAAGTTCATTCATTGTGAATTCTGGATAGTATCTGCTTGGACTTAGCAGAAAAAAAGGCTGAACAATATAACTGATAAATTAAATACTAAAAATAAGAACCAAATAAGATTTCCCTAGAGCAGTGGTTCCCAACTTTTTTTAGATCGCGGCACACTATTGAGTTCTTTAAATTTCCGCGGCACACCTATCACAAAAAATAAATATTTTCCACTCATAAAGCCTTTTTTTTCAATAAAATAATAAAAAAAACTTGTCCATATTTAAGGGTAAATTGAATCTAAAATTGAAAAAAATAAATCTAAAAGAATTTTTATTATACTTAATAATTTGTTTTTTGTTTGTCTTACTAAAACTTTAATTTACAACGCCTAAATATTTAATAAAAATATGTACAAAGAATCTGTAAATATTGTGAACGAGATTTATAGACGATATAAACTGGTGATACCTAAACTTTTAAGGATTCCGATTCCTAATTGAAAAGATTCAAAATGGTTAGGAACAGGTAAAAAAAATGTTTGGGAGTTAGGAGCATTACGTAAAACCTCACCTAGTACAGTTCTGTGTTAGAACTTTTTGTCTTACAACCTGTGTATTTAGGAATCGTTTTGGTATCGAAATCGGGTCTGAATTATTCAGCTCCAATGCCGATTCCCGATACTTTGAAAAACTCCTGATATTCCGATTAATCGTCCCATGACTAATATAAACCATAATAACGCTTACCAATTCGTATGCGCGAAACGTTTAGATTCCAGAAATTCGGCGATTTTGAATTGAGCGGTGTCATCATGATTAAGAAATTGAATGTCTTTATTAAACAAAATGAAATTAAATGGCTTCTAGGTATTATCTCTTCGCGGCACACCAGTAATCATTCCGCGGCACACTAATGTGCCGCGGCACAGTGGTTGGGAACCACTGCCCTAGAGAGACATTTGCAGTGGAACGAGAATTATCTACTGCCGGAGATTAAATAAAGAGTTCAGCTCGGAATTCTCTACTGTATGTTACCTGGATCGATATACACCGGACGAAGGCCGAAACGTTGTGATAGTAACAATGAAGATGAAGAAAATAGTTAATACGTAAATAATTAAATGCTGAAAAGTTAAAAAAAAAAACCCCAAAAGACGATCATTCTATGAATTTTTGTACATTTTTAAAATCATCTTTTTAATGAATCGAAAAGGCGTATAATTTTGTTTTGTTTAGGGGGTACCACCTCCTCCACCATCTCATCCTCCTCATTTTTGTAGTAGTAGTAGTAGTATCCGTTTAGGACATGGGTGATCATGGCTCCCCACTATTTCCTTTCCTTCCTCTTATCTCCCCTAATCCTTGTTCTGCCAAGCCAACTATTTACGCAAGCTCGTTAGGTAGGGATTATGCATTGCTTTTCTGTCCCGCTTGCCATCAGTATATCCTGTCAGTGTCCAGGCCACTCTAAAATCGTGGCCATAAAACGTTGATTTAATATTTCATAAAACATGGCCGTCAAATCGTGGTAAACAAAATATTGATTTTTTCCCTAGACAGCGGTCATAAATTGTACCTATTAATTAAAAAAGTTATGTCAAAAACAAAGTGAGATATTCTTCTATCTGCCGTGTCCCTTCAGGGCGTGGATGCTCATGACTCTCCACAATTTCCTATCGTTTGTAGCTCTTGGTAAAGTTTGTTATTTTGCCATCTCTCCTAATGCCAGTTCTGCCAAGCAGTTACACAAGCTCGTTAGGTAAGGTCAAGTGCCGCTTGCCTTTGTTCCTCTTGCCTTCAATAAGTCCTGTGAATGTTGAATTTCTCATTATGTCACGATAGATAGTTTTTCCCGCCAGAATGTATCATATAAATTTATAAGTCTACCATTTGTCTTTTCTTTAAATATTACTGCCACATCTGATCTGGTGTATATTTTGAGTTTCTTGATAAAATTCAAAGAAGAATCTACAATGTTATCGGTCCTTACCTGGCATCTCGGCTTCATTCATTTTTCCACCACAGCGAGGTAACTTCACTGTGCCATTTCTATAAATATTTTCGTGGTAATTGTTCGCATGAACTTTCCGCTGAGGTATTATGGCGGCTGTAGTAAGAATGGTAAGAACTTTCCGCCGAGTTATTATGGTGGCTGTAGTAAGAATGGTAAGACGTTTCCTCCGAGGTATTATGGTAGCTGTAGTAAGAATGGTAGGAACTTTCCGCCGATGTATTATGGTGGCTGTAGTAAGAATGGTAAGAAATTTCCGCCGAGGTATTATGGTGGCTGTAGTAAGAATGATAAGAACTTTCCGCCGAGGTATTATGGTGGCTCTAGTAAGAATGGTAATAACTTTCCGCCGAGGCATTATGGTGGCTGTAGTAAGAATGGTAAGAACTTCTCACCGAGGTATTATGGTGGCTGTAGTAAGAAAGGTAAGAACATTCCGCCGAGGTATTATGCCGGCTGTGATAAGAATGGTAATAACTTTCCGCCGAGGTATTATGGTGTCTGTAGTAAGAATGATAAGAACATTCCGCCGAGGTATTATGGTGGCTGTAGTAAGAATGGTAAGAACTTTCCGCCGAGGTATTATGGTGGCTGTTGTAAGAATGGTAAGAACGTTCCGCCGATGTATTATGCCGGCTGTGATAAGAATGGTAAGAACGTTCCGCCGATGTATTATGGTGGCTGTAGTAAGAATGGTAAGAACTATCCGCCGACGGAATTATGGTGGATGTAGTAAGAATGGTAAGAACTTTCCGCCGAGGTATTATGCCGGCTGTGATAAGAATGGTAAGAACTTTCTGCCGATTTATTATGGTGGCTGTAGTAAGAATGGTAATAATTTTCCGCCGACGGAATTATGGTGGCTGTAGAAATAATGGTAAGAACCTTCCGCCGAGGTATTATGGTGGATGTAGTAAGAATGGTAAGAACGTTCCGCAAATGAATCATGGTGGCTGTAGTAAGAATGGTAAGAACATTCCGCCGAGGTATTATGATGGCTGTAGTAAGAATGGTAATAACTTTCCGCCGAGGTATTATGGTGGCTGTAGTAAGAATGGTAAAAACCTTCCGCCGAGTTTTTATGGTGGCTGTAGTAAGAATGGTAAACACTTTCCGCCGAGGTATTATGGTGGTTGTAGTAAGAATGGTAAAAAATTTCCTCCCAGGAATTATGGTGGCTGTAGTAAGAATGGTAAGAACTTTCCGCCGAGGTATTATGGTGGCTGTATTAAGAATGGTAAGAATATTCCGCCGAGGTATTATGGTGGCTGTAGTAAGAATGGTAAACACTTTCCGCCGTGGTTTTATGGTGGCTGTAGCAAGAATGGTAAAAACTTGCCGCCGACGGAATATGGTGGCTGTAGTAAGAATGGTAAGAACTTTCCGCCGAGGTATTATGGTGGCTGTATTAAGAATGGTAAAAACTTTCCGCCGAGGTGTTATGGTGTCTGTAGTAAGAATGGTAAAAACTTTCCGCCGAGTTCTTATGGTGGCTGTAGTCAGAATTGTAAGAACTTTTCACCGAGGTATTATCGTGGCTGTAGTAAGAATGGCAAGAACTTTCCGCTGAGGTCTTATGGTAGCTGTAGTAAGAATGGTAAAAATGTGTTGTTTTGGTGCAAGGAATATTGTAATTTTTTGCGGTCAGCGTTTGTGGCTAGATAAGTTTAAGTTAAGACAGACTGACGACAAGCCTTCCCCTGTCTCCCCACCTTTAGCCTTGTGCCACATTTTTTTATTATTCAAGATAAATATTAATTTATGGTCGGTAGAGTTTATGTATTTTAGCGCAGTACGAGATCTCATCATTTTTGCAGTTGAAATGGCTTGATGCAACCGTAAATTCTATGCTAACAGTTTCTTCTCTCGCACTTCTCGCTTGTGGAACTCTTTTCCAGATTCTTGCTTCACGGTCAATTTTAATCTTCAAAAATGTAAAGACTCAGTAACCCCTTTTCATCCTAGTGGCTTTATTGCCTTTGATCTTCAAAAATTTTAATGCAATGTAAATCGTTATCTTCTGTCTTCTTAATTCTTTATCTTTTATTATCCTCTCTCCTTAATAGTAGTTTTTCTCATATTCTCAAACACTCAGTAACCCATTTGCATCCTAGTGGCTTTATTGCCTTTGATCTTCAAAAATTTTAATGCAATGTCAATCATTATCTACTGTCTTTTTAATTCTTGTTCTTTTATTGTTCTTTCTCCTTAATCTGCAGCCAAATTTAATCTACAAAAATTTAAATGCAATGTCAATCCCTATCTACTGTCCTCCTGATTACTCTTTACCCTTTTCCGCTCATAATTAATGTTTCTGTTCCTTATTACTCCACACCCTGTCACCCCTTGTGTCTTAGTGGCTTTACTACCTTGAATGGGGTGATACTGATTATATCTATATATATATTCATCCACAGACAGACTGTTTCGCTGTATCACAGCTCATCAATGTGGCTACACACCCGATCATTTCCTGGACAGAAAGCTTACCAATTTGGTATCAGTCGGAGATTCTAACCTCTAGGCCATCGTTGCCGGCCGAGAGAAAGGCGAATTTCTGCGTATTTATTTTTCATAAACACACCAGTCACTCAGAGAACTCAATCATTTAGGAGAGTCTTGCATTATCAGCAGTTATAGTGACAGTTTACAAATTCGTTCCTTACTCCCCATATTGCTCGACCAATTAAATTATTTTATCGAGAGCTAATATCGTCATCCACACAGAGTGTTTCGCTGTATTACAGCTCATCGGTGTGGCTAGACATCCGATTTCCTGTTTCTTAATACTTTGTTCAGTTTTTGGAAGGTACCTTTTGCTAATCTGATGTGCGTTTGGATTTTGGCTCCGTATTTTTCATCCTTAAATGAATCATGATCATAAGCCTAATTTATTTATCCATCCCAATGGACTGTGATGATTCCTTTCCCTAAACATGTTCTTTTTTTTTAGGTGAGTAAGGGTAGACACGCATCCAGACCAACTCTCTCGATAACTTCCCCGAGGAATCATTTTTATTTCCTGAATTAATAACTAGACAAACTAACATTCAATGTAGGAACAGTTACGGCAGTTTTTCTTCTCCCAGGCCATTTGTCCTATCAATATAGCAACTTCTTCTGTTATTTAACCCAAAGCTGAATATCGATTGTACCCTTCATACCCCTCTACTGACGTCACAGGATCGGTTACTGTAACTTACTTGCGCCAGAAAGCATTGTCACTGGACCGAGGAAGACTGGGACCATGTCACCTGATCAGACGAGTCATGTTTAGGGCTCTTGCTAGAGATGTGCGGTTTAATCGACAAAAAACCGACTTTTTCGGTCTCATCTTCACACCGTCAACCGTATCGAAATGTTTTACGAAACCAAAATCGTTCAGTTTATTGCTATCACTACTGAGTGACCATATCCAAAGAAACACTATTTAAAAAAAACTAGGGCACCTCGACGTGGTGTAATAGTTAGAAAGCTTGTCTTGCTAGATCAGTTACGACTGAGTAGTGAAATTCTCACTGGGTGCCCCATACTTTCGGCCTTGTGCCCACATCTAAGCCGGGCTAAGAAAATTACTATTGAAAAAGACTTTCAGATAATAATATTTAACTACTTTATGCCATTGTAAGAGAAAAAGATTGAACAAAAATATGTTTAAAACATTTAATTGACTAGTTTTAGGAAATAAATGTGTCGCAGTTAGCTCCTCCTCAGTTCTTTAATCCTTCAACAGGGGTCTCTCTCCCCTTGCTATAAATACTGGCTGACCCTTCGACTCTCTCTCTTTTTTCACTCAGGCCTTGGGCCGCCACCTCGCGTGGAGATGAGGTAAAATCTCTCTTTTTAGACTCATACCATGGGCCGCTACCTCAGGCGGAGGCGAGGTAAAAGGTCTCTCTTTTTCACTTAGGCCAATATGCGACCTCCCACAGATACAGCGTTTCCCAAATTCTGGGAACGCGCTAAGAACAATACACGTACGTACGAACACTCAACACAACATACACATAATTTCTCCATACAAACACTATGTAACTTTTCATGTATTTGTGTAACTCGTTATTAATATATATTTGTTTACCCATGTATATCGGTCTTATTTGTTTTCTTTGTCTTCTTTGGACTTAATCAAAGTCCGACATTCGCATGTAGCTGGACCCGCCAGCAGGAAATTTTAACCTTTTCTGATATCTCTTCACATCTTCACCCCCACGGTCCGCTACAAATGTGAAACTTATTTGTTTACAAAAGAAATGAAGAAGAAAAAAGGGAATACGACATGATGTGTGAAATCTATCTGTTTCAGTTTAAAAAAAAAAATTTGTGGTAAAATTAAGTTAACATAAAAATAGCGAGTAGAAATTAAAAAAAAATAGTTCGTATTCTTGGCATTGCCATGAGTATGTATTTGTTATCATAAGGTTTAAATTATAATGATGGTTAGTTTACGGGCATGTTCAGCATATTAATACACAACAATATAGAATATAGTCATTCAAAACGAATCAATCACAAGGCAATTGAATAAGAAACAACGGTAATTAAGGTTTCAATAAAAAACAACAGACATTTATGTACAATTAATATACATTTAGAAAACTTGTGGTTTGATAATGCAAGAATTGACCATGTATAAATTGGGTGTCTTATTGATTTACAATTCAAAATTGTTCATGTGTTAAAGAACTGGTCAAATAGAGTAAAATGGAAAATATTACTTATACAGAAATTTGTGTAGTTTATGTGCGTGAATAGAGTAGAGTATAAATATCTTAATTTTCAAGAGTAGTTTACCTTGGATTGTTCTGTATTTATCTTTTGTTAAATACAATTTCTTATTTTTAGTAGTGTGTAAGAATGTTTTATTATTTTATTATTTGTTTTGAGAACCCAAAGTAGGCTCCAGGGAACTTGGCGAGAAATAGGTTTTCGACAATTGTTACACATTTTGGTGTCGTCTCGACCAATAAAAAGTCGAGATTTGCAATGTGAGGTGTTGGTTGGTTAAAAATGATTCTGATGGAAGAGTGTATTTTATCTCGGGGTGAGTAGAAAACATGGACGATTCTATCAGTTCTATTTTATGAAGTCGGATTTTTTGTAAGGCAAGCAAGTGTAATTGTTTTCTAGTAAAGCCAATGTTACGCCAATCACGAAATAAAGTTCTTGTAAACAAGAAAAATGAATGAGGATTTTTTTATAAATAAATTTGTTTTTTTTTATCTAGGGAATGCAACTAAATTAGATATTAAGAATATAGAAATAGTTCTTAATTTCACTTTTAGATGTGTATATTTCCAGATATGCGAGTCTCTGTTTTCTACAGATGAAATTATGTTTCTATCTAGCGAATACACGTAAAATTAGATATTAAAAAAAATAAAGTAAGTCTTGATCTCAGTTTTAAAATGTGTATATTTTCAAAAGTGCACGCCATTTTTTAAAACCCAGAGTAAAATTTTTTAGCCACTAGTGTTCGGTGGGTGTTTGTTACCGTTCTGCCTTTAAAATTCTTCTAAACAAGGAAAATTAATTAATTTTATTTTTTTACAAATATCTTTATTGTTTCATCTGGTGAATAATACACTTAAGTAAGATAGTAGTAAAAGGATTAAAATAGTTTTTAATTTCAGTTTTAAAATGTGTATCTAAAAAAGAACAGGTGATATTGGAAATCTACACATTCTAAAAATCAAATTAAGAGCTTTTAATTATTTTTAATATTTAATTTTAGATGTATTCGCTAGATAAAAACATTAATTTATTTAGGGGAAAAATGAAGAATTGATTTTCCTTGTTTAGAAGAAATTAATTTGCAAAACCCAAAAAATAGTTGACTGGCGTAACAAAAAGAAATGTTCTTTTTTGTTTTTTTTTTGCTTACTTCATAATTTTTGAAAGAATTTGCTTCCTCGGGTCAGAGAGGAAATAAACATCTTCCTGGTTTTAGTTTAAGTTGTCTTCTAATTGAGTGTACAATTTCAAAAATATTGATAAAGATCAGTCACTTTGATTTTGCGAAACAAAATAACGTGCAAAATTTAGTCTCGACAAAAAATCATATTTCGAATTTTCGGCTGTTGAAAGCAAAATGCCGTTTTAATTCGCTGTAAAAAGTAATTCAATGAATAAAAGCATATACAAATTACATTTTTAGAAAGATTATTTTATTTTCTTTCCAGCTATATGAATATTTTTAAGATTGGACAAGAAATACACGAGAAATTGCGAATAATGCAAATTTATCAATCTCAAACGAAATCAGATATCGACTAGAAATGCTATCATTACACAAGAAAATGAATGGCTTCCTTAGAAAGTAAAAATAATAAATTAAAACCGAAATCGAAAAACTGCGATATTAAGGAATAAAAACCGGAACCGATAGCGAAACATAAATTGCCAAACTGATCAAGTCTAGCTCTTGCAAACAGATATCACCATCTTCTGCTTTCTCATTCTCTTTCACTTTCACTTCCAGTAACCCTTTGCGTCTTAGTGGCATTGTCGCCTTACTTGGTGTAAAACGATTAAAAAAATAAAAAATGTATAAGCTATACAAATGACACAGCAGGTTTTACAAGGGCAATTTTCAGCATTTTTTTTCTAATCCTTTCTTCTTTTATGTGCTACGTGCTACGGAAGTTTGGTGATCATAGCTCTCCACAACATCCTATTCTTTGTAATTCTAAGAAATGTTTGTCTCCTTATTATTCTTTTTAGTTCATGTTTGCCATTGGTTCCTTCTTTTATGTGCCATGTCTCTTCAGGACGTGGGTGATCATGGCTCTCCACAACCTCCTATCCTTTGTAATTCTAAGTAATGTTCGTCTCCTTACTATCCCTTCCAGTCCCTGTTTTGTCATTCATTTCTTCTTTTGTGTGCCATGTCTCTTCAGGACGTTTGGTGATCATGGCTCTCCACAACCTCCTATTCTTTGTAATTATGTTTGTCTTCTTAATATCTCTTCTTGTCTCTGTTTTGTCATTGATTCCTTCTTTTATGTACCATGTCTCTTCAGGACGTGGGTGATCATGGCTCTCCACAACTCTCGATGCATGTTTTACAAGGGCAACTGTTCACTGAAATTCAATCCATTCTAGTTCGACCTTCAGAACATAATTCCAGTTCTTGGGACAATTTGTAATATGTGGGTACATTTCGGGGGGAAAGGAACCACCTGACCATCATCAGGGATCCATTGTTTTAAAGAAGATACAAAGACTGAATACATATATATATATATATATATATATATATATATATATATATATGAAGAAATATAGTCTTAAAGTGTGCTATATTTATGGGATAAAGTGCTCAATATCAGAGATAGAGCGTGTGTAAATATAAAAGTGAACATAGAAGTCAACACTTAGAGGCGACAGGCGGGCCCGATGATTGCATCTAGCATGAAACAGACTGTCGCCTCTAAGTGTTGACTTCTATGTTCACTTTTATATTTACACACGCTCTATCTCTTATATTGAGCACTTTATCCCATAAATATAGCACACTTTAAGACTATATTTCTTCATATATATATATATATATATATATATATATATATATATATATATATATATATATATTTAGACAGCAATCCTTCGTTTATGCATGTTTCATTAAAAACGACAGACAAGGTACTACGATTGAGCTTTTTATTTAATTTTTCTTGTGTACGAACAAGAGCTTTCTTTACAGGACAAAGGTTGTGTAGGAACTGTCCAAATGTTTTATATTTCCGAACGCTTTCGGCTGTACCTTTAGCCATTATCAAGGATGATTCGATTTTTCCGCTTAATTGAGTGTGTGCATTATGTGTATGTCTTAGTGTGTAGTAGGGATGTTTTTAATTTCCGAATACGGTTAGCACATTGTGGCTTTGTTCGTAGTTAATATTGTTAAGAGTTGGCTTTTTGTGACATAGAGAGTTTCTGGGATTGAGTTATTAGTTAATTAAATGTAATAATTCCAGAGTGATTAAGAGACGGGTTCGTTAAAGTAAAGTTTATGATAAATGGCGAATTGGACCTTTGGGTGGTCTAACACACGGACTTCAACCAGACGGGATAAGTGGTTTTGCCAAAACTAAAGTGGATGATGTTTACGGAAAACCCGGCAGGGAGCCCGAATTCATTTTTAGTACCATTTGAGAAGTGGTTTCCCGCGGAGTTTCGGAGATCAGAAAAACTTGCATGGTGGTCAAGGCGATTTGCATATTAAAATTCGTGGGCGGTGCCTAGAAGTTGTTTAGCTCCGCCTCTCTCTAGGGCGTTAGAATGAGTATAGCATGTTCGGATACCACAGACGACCAGGGAGAAGCGGGAGTTCCCGAAATTACAATGGGGTTCCGCAGACTGATCGGCGGCATGAGACTGCCCTCGTTTAGGAGCGACCCAACAGCTGCAGGGATGGATACTGTCGATCCAAAAGAAACAAGTCGTGTATGGTTTGTCGTACCAGGCGATGGTCCTACTGGCATACGAAGCAGCGGCCGGTCCAGTGTCCAAATATGTCGGAGGGCTATATAGGGAGAACCCTGCCCTAACTTGGACAGAGCTGAAGTCTGTCCTGGTCCGACAGTACGCCAGTGAGCGCACGGTCATTGAGGCAGTTAGGAAGTTGTTTAGACTCCGGCAGGGAGATAAGGAAGCCATGGAGGATCTGGGAGAAATAATAGCGGGCTTAGCGGCACTGGCTTTCCCGGAGCTGGCGACCCGAAACAGTGGTCCGATACAGGCTCTGTTATCCGGCGTATATATGGATGCGTTGAGCGATAGGGAGATGCGGGGTGACGTCGTGAAGAAAGGACCGAGCACCCTGGCTGTCGCCATTGAAGCGGCACGCAACAGTGAACTACTTTGGGACAGAATAAGGGGGAGTGTAGCCAAGGACCCCAGGGGGACCAAGATAATGAAAAAGAAGGAGCAGGTTTGAGCTCGGGACCCGGAAGAAGAAGTAGAGGAAAATTGGGAATTGGAGGCAGATCCGAATAAACGAGAATGGGACTTGCGGTATGGATTCTATAAATCAACGCCAGGCCGGTATGGGCTAGTGTGCTGGACGTGTAAATACGCTTGGCACAGGCTCGGGACTGTCCAACCAATTGGGGAGGAGACCCCAGGTCTCTGGGACCCAATTGTACCACCTGTGGCGAATACGGGCACAAAGCTCGGCGGTGTACGGCGGCAGGTGACCGTAAATTAGGCATTAAGCGGACTAACGCGCTGTTACCACCCACCAGGAAAGCAAAGAGCCCGGGAAACGCCACTGGGTCACCGGTGAAGGAGTAGGAAGCAGGGTGGCCCCAGTCCGAGCAAGACCTCTGAGATGGTGGACGTGTGGAGTGGTTGGTCATTTTTCGGCCGATTGTCAGCGGAGAAGATGCTGGCATTGTGGGGGGGCGCAGGCCACATGAGGCGAACCTGCCCCCACAGGAGAAGGAATCCCCCAAGACGAACCGCTCGGGATAGGAATAAAATGGAAGGACAGAGGGGTAGAGCAGAAGGGCGCTATCATCCAAACCCCATCCCAGCCAGAGGGGCCCCCAGACGAGAAATGGGACCTCGAAGAAATAAGGAACCCTCGTTGCTGACCCCCGCTTCTCGGTGGTCCAGAAGGGAGGCGAATAAGAAAGAATTTGGAGATGGAAGGGAGGACCGAGTGTACCATTTGCTGAAGGAGGGGCCGGATCTCACCTGCAATGTCTTGCTGGGAGGCAGGAAAGTTAGGGCGCTGGTTGATACTGGAGCATCAGTATCACTGGTTAGTTCGAGGACCTACAGACAGCTAGGGAGATGGGGAAAGTTGAGGCCAGTAGATTTATCCATAAGCCAGGCCGATAGCAGTAGGATGAGGATAGAGGGCATGACATGGCTGCCATTTCAATTAGCAAGGACTAGAGGTGTCATGAAAGTATATGTAGCGCCTGACTTGTGCGGCGAGTTGATTCTGGGGAGTGACTGCCTTAAACAGCACAAGGCCCAGATCCGTTTCGACCCAGCCACTCTGACCTTGGACGGGGTAAGGATAATGCTAGGGGAAGACAATTATGAGCAGCTACCTGCAGTAGCCCAGGCAGATATAAAGTTGCTCCCTAGAACCAATGTATCTGGGGAAGGCGAAATTATAGTAGAGGGAGCCCTGAATGACGGCTTGTATCAGATGACCCCTACGGACGGGTATGATAATAATGAGGGAGAAGTGACAGTATGTAGTTCATTAATGAAAGGAACAAGGACCTCCCCCTGCTTCTGACTAATTCGGCTAATAAAACCGTCAGAATAAAGCGAGAAGAAGAGTTAGCACGGGCTTGGCCCATAAGGGAAGTCGAACAGGTGAGGATAAGAAACGAAGATAGGTCTCGGAACAAGACAGAGATTAACGAATTAAGGGACGAGGATATAACAGTCCCTGAATGTTATAGAAGATAATTAAGGGGTTTGCTAAGTAGAAACCGAGAGGTAATAGCAATGACGGATAAGGAGCTAGCACAGACAGTGACAGTGGAGATGAGGATAGACACTGGTGACCATCCACCTATCAGGTTAAGGCCATATAGAACCCCAATCCACAAAAGGAAATTAGTAGAGGAGGCAGTGAATGAGATGATGGACTCGGGGATAATTGAGAGATCCAAATCTCCCTGGAGCTTCCCTATAGTGATAGTGGAAAAGAAAGATGGAGGGCACAGGTTTTGTGTGAATTTTCGCCAGCTGAACGCGATTACAAAACCGCTAGCAGTGCCTCTCCCCCTGATTGATGACATTTTGGCTCTCCTAGGGAAATCTAAGTGTTTTTCCACCTTGGATTTGAGATCGGGTTATTGGCAGGTGGCTCTGAACAGGGGGGGGCAAGAAAAGACCGCGATCACCTGTCACATGGGTCTTTTCAATTTTAGGGTTATGCCGTTTGGGTTGGCAAATGCCCCGGGTGTGTTTAGTCAACTCATGTCCATAGTGTTGAATGGCATGGAGACGTTTGCCATGGCATATCTAGATGATATCATGGTATTTTCAAAATCACCTGAGGAGCATTTTGAACACTTGCACAGTGCACCGGGTGTTCGGCCGCCTAAGGAGGCATGGCTTGAAGCTGAAGCTGCCAAAATGTCAGTTTTTAAGAGAGGAGACAAATACCTAGGATAAATAAGGACGGGATAAAAACCGACCTAGATAAGGTAGAGATAATAAGGGCCATGCCCGCGCCGAAAACTGTAAGGGAGATTAGGGGCTTTATAGGAGCCATAGGATATTATAGGAGGTTCATACCCGCATTTAGCCGGTTGGCGGGTCCTCTGATAGCCCTGACGAAGAAATACGCCAGGTTTAGTTGGACGGAGGATCGCCAGCGTGCATTTGAGGCTTTAAAGGACCAGCTGATTGCTGTGCCCTTGTTAGCGTACCCAGACTTAAGCAAGCCCATGGTGCTGTACACTGATGCTAGTGATAGGTGCATCGGAGCAGTACTCACGCAACCCTGTCCCAATAAGGATGGACCCGTGCCGGGGGTGCCTGAAGAGGTACCAATCTATTTCCTTTCTCATCGGCTTTCCGAGACCCAACAAAGATGGCCGGTGATAGAGAAGGAGGCGTTCGCCATCCTGTACGCTGTGCAGAAGTTGGACTATTATCCGAGTGGTGCAGTATTTACCATTAAGACCGACCACCAGCCCCTCAAATACCTGTTAGAGGCAGAGTGGACGAACAAAAAGATCCAACAGTGGGCACTGAAGCTAAGTGGGTACAACTGTAAAATAGAGTACCTAGCCGGGAGGGATAACACCTGTGTTGATTTGCTATCGAGGATACCGAAACAGTTCATCAAGTTAGAGTGAGAGCCAGGTGTGGACGATAAGGCCTTCCAGATTAATGTAATTAACTCACATGGGTTAGAAGGGAGACCTAATTGGGAAGATTAGGAGGCGGGAGAAACAGAGACAATTACGCCCCCCCACTGGATAGATATGGTTAGTCAAGGGGATAGTGACATAACAGCCATTAGGTCCAGGGTAAAGGCAGGAAATACCTCCAAATACGTATTGCAGGGTGATGTGTTGTATTACCTTTCCGGGAAGGATGAGGAGGTAAGATTGAAGATGGTGATACCCGAAAAGTTATCTTAGATAAGTGACATAGAAAATTAGGACACATGGGGATTGACAAGACGTATGGGTTGATAATGAGAAATTACTATGGGCCCAAGTTGTTTAATGATGTTGTGGATTATGTAAAGAAAGGTGTAACGTGCCAAGTGCAGGATAGAGGAAGTAGGGCTGCTCCGGTTTTAGAGACAGATATTCCCCACTACCCATTTCAGAAAATGAGTTTAGACATTTCAGGCCCTTATGGGCCAACTGATAGAGGGAATTGTTACATATTAAGTTTTGTGGATTGGCTGACAGGTTGGCCTGAAGCATTCGCCATACCTGATAAGAAGGCGCGAACGGTGTCAGAGATAATACTTGGCGAGATATTTCCCAGGTATGGGGCTCCCGAACAGTTGGTTACGGATAACGGTTCTGAAAATGTGAATCAGGTTATGAGGGAGACGTTGGGAGAACTAAATATTCAACACATAACCACCTCCCCATACCATCCCCAGAGTAACGCTAAGGTGGAGAGATTCCATAAGACTCTTGCTGGTGTGCTGGCTAAATTAGCGGAGAGTAATAGAGAGAATTGGGATCTGTTTTTAACCCAAGCCTTAGCAACTGTGAGATTCTCGGTGAACGAAACGACCAAGTTTTCCCCTTACTATTTGGTATATGGCCGGGACGTGGTCTTACCCATAGACAACCTATTAAGGCCTAGGAGGAAATACCTAGGGGAGGACCATCATAGGAGCAGCAGCACAAAATCTTTACCCAGGTGAGGAGAAGAATTCGAAGAGCCTAGAAAAAGCGAAACGATAGGACAAATAAGAATAGAGAAGAGGTTTCCTTCCAGATAGGTGACCCGGTGTATTATAAAATACCCCTGAGAGACGGTAAACTGGACCAGAGTTGGAGCCCCTACTATAGAATAGTAGAACAGACAGGCCTAGTGTCCTTTGTGATATGGGATCAACTGACAGGGAAAGTGAAAAGAGTACATGCAAATGACATAAAGTTAGCTGAGATAGAAGACTGGGAAGGGGGCGGCATAGAGACAAAACAGAAAAAACTGAGGAGGACCACACTAGTGGAACCAGAACTACTAGGAAGTGATAGTGAAGATAGCGTGGAGGTCGAAATTAGTCCCACTATCCTTCAAAGGCTGAGGGAGATAACTCGATCCCCGGTTGGACACCCTGAGGAAGAGAATATTAAGCCTAGTGATGGCGGAGAAGAAGAGGGATCGAGCAATTGGGATCCTGACGACGAGATTCCGTTAGCTCAATTACGTAATCAATGGCAGACTGAACAAGCGCCTGATAATGAGGAGGAGTTGCCAATGAAGCTGCGATTGCGAGGAGCAACGCCTTTCGAGTCGGCCGATTAAATAGAAAATCTGTGCAGAGGTTGCGTTGAACGAGTGACAGTCTGGGGTCGATTGTGCAGTTGTCGTCGGCGTTACGCAGGCCGCGTGGAAGGGCCCCTGCGCGGACTCGGCGCTGGTGCCGGTGTGGGTTGGCCTTGGAATGTGTCACTCCGCAATGCAGCCGTCTGACGGAAAATATAAATAGATGATTATTCTCTCCGTCTCTTTCAGACATGGACGAGAGAAGGCCCTGGGCGCTGGTGATGCTGATTTTGGCTGCTAATGCCTGGAAGCACAGTGAAAATACCGTGTTTAAGAAGACGGGCGAGGTGATCATAACTAGATCAAAGTGGTTAGTCATGTTAGTGATAGATTTACAGCCGTATGAATTGCTACTAGCCCAGTTAAGAGTCGAGATAGATAAGTTAGGGGCGGCCAGGAGACAAGTCGCCGGAGAATGTTCACAAGGTCTAAACTACCACCGTGGGTTGTACTCCTTAACTCATGAGTCCCTAATACTTGAGAGGCAATGGAAGGAGATGAGCGATTATTTAAAGGGAATTAAATTGTTGAGAACTAGACAAAAGAGGGCAGTGTTACCTATAATAGGTAAGGCATTAGGTGTGTTATTTGGTACGGTGTCCGAAGATGAGATAAGGTTGATCAAGCGGAAACTGACGCAGGTAGAGCAGAGGCAGCAATCGATGGCCCAGGTAGTTAAGGAAAGCGTATCGATACTTAATGTTACTAGGTTGGAAGTGGCTAAGAACAGAGAGAGTATTAATTGGTTAATTGCATACCTACATGATCTTAGCTGGCGAATGTAACCACAACTATAACAACTGAATACCAGGAGCTGGAGGGTTTCTTGCTAAGGCATCTTCAGTTGTTAGCTATAGTGAATAGGGTGCGCCAAACCAGCCATACGTTAACGGTGCTGTTAGAACATGTGAGAGCACAGTTGGATATGTTGTCTATGGGACACCTATCCCCGAGTATAATAACCCCAGATCAACTAAGGGCGGTACTGTTGGAGATACAGTCCAAACTCCCCCATCATCTTGGTTTGCCGGCGGACCCCACCCAACAATTATGAAAGTATTATAGTACCTTGGGATGTGTTACCCTGTTAGAAAGAAGTAAATTGCTAGTACTAGTGTCAGTTCCTCTATTAAACCGAGACAGTAATTTATTTACCAGGTATTAAATCTGTCTCTTCCTTACCCAAAACCAACTCCGAGGCAGTAGCTAGGTACAAAGTAGAGACAGAATTCCTTGCTCTAAACGTAGCCAGGACAAAATTTATGTTACTGACAAGGGAAGAAGCACAGAGGTGCGAGAATAATGCTCTGGGCACTTGTGCGTCTGCAAGTCCCATTTATGTAACAGGTAGCCATGAATTGTGTGTGATAGACTTGTTTAGAAAAAATAAGAAGAGAATTAGAGACCATTGCCTAGTAGAGATGCTGACTGGCGTAATGTTACCCGCAGCTGTTAGCATTGCAGACGGGATCTGGGCAGTGGCCACTCAGGGTGAAATGGAGCTCTCTAAGGTCTGCGAGAATGAGGTGACAACAACAATGAGAGTTATTCCCCCCTTGACCATTCTAGCTTTACCCCTCGGCTGTGGTGTTCACGGGCTGACCATATTCTTACCCGCTACTATCAAGCAGAAGAGAGATTCGAAGGGAATGAGGAATTGTTGCAATTGGTAGGATCAAATGAAACTGGATGGGCTGAATTATGGGATCCAATTACGAAAGAGTTTCCCCAGTTCTCGTTAAGGAAAATGCCGGGGTTACTGCAACCTCTTGATAAGATTGATTTCGGGCGACTGAAGTTAGAATTAACTAGGCTAAATGGGGAAGACTTGGACTGGAGTGAGAGAATGGTTACCATAGTAGCCTGGCCAACGGTTGTGGGGATTATATTAATTAAAGGTATGGTTTCTTTGGGTTGGTGGTGGTGGAAAAAGAGACAAGTGAGAATGTCGAGTGTGGAAGTTGAACTGGCAGAAAGTGGAAGTGCGGAGCGTACTGGGAAACCAATTGGTGCGCCTTACCAAGACCAAGATGCATTAGAAGCTGCAGCCGATGTGGAAGAACAGTCCACAGTTGCTGTGAGGGAATTGGAAACCTGTAAAAAGTATAACGAGGCCTGTTGTGAAGACCCGGACCAGACGTAAGACAAGGTTGTGAAAAAAAATATAAAAGAGACTAAGTAAAATATGTAGTTGAAAAAAGAAAACTATGAGTGGTTAATCTTGAAAGAAAAAAAACGAGTGTTTAATTTTGAAAAAAAAAATGATGAGCGTTAATTTAAAAAAAATGAGTGTTTAATTTTGAAAAAATAATAATAAGTGTTAATGTTGAAAAAAAAATGAGTGTTTAATTTTGAAAAAAATTGTGTAGATACAATACATATGTAGATGAATGAAGAGACAAATGACTTGGTGAAGATATGGGAGCATCCCAAGTAGTGAACTGGATGGAAATACCAATAGTTGTGAGATCAATAAAAAAATATTCTCATAGTAACCAAACATTTTTGTTTTGCATGTGAAAAATCTGAACAATGAACCTTATTCAGTGAAAGCACGACAATGTGCTTTATAAAGACGCTCGAAAAAAAAAACAGAAAAGGACTCAGAACACTATATCTGGACTTTGTTTTTTTTTCTGGCCTGTTCTTGTTCATGTTTTATTTCTAGAATTGTTCGCAGTTGAAGTCAGACAGGGTTGCCAGAAGACCATGAACTTCCAGCTAGGACAGCTGAACGACCCTGTGTCTATTATCGTCTTATTTTTTTTTGTATGACATCTCAGGTGTCATTTACTAGTAAATGACAGATGGGTAGGGAAGGAATTGTGACATAGAGAGAGCACCCCTCAGGTGGATTTAGTAAAGAATTAGGATGAAGGTGCTAATTATTTGGGTAGAAGGGATTCCGGAGTAATTCCAGAAATAAGTTTTTTTTTCTTGTTATTTTTCTTAATAATTGTTTCTGGGGTTGAGTTATTAGTTAATTAAATGTAATAATTCCAGAGTGATTAAGAGACGGGTTCGTTAAAGTAAAGTTTATGATAAATGGCGAATTGGACTTTTGGGTAGTCTAACACACGGACTTCAACCAGACGGGATAAGTGGTTTTGGCAAAAATCAAGTGGATGATGTCTACGGAAAACCCGGCAGGGAACCCGAATTCATTTTTAGTACCATTTGAGAAGTGGTTTCCCGCGGAGTTTCGGAGACCAGAAAAACTTGCATGGTGGTCAAGGCGATTTGCATATTAAAATTCGTGGGTGGTGCCTAGAGGTTGTTTAGCTCCGCCTCTCTCTATATAAGCGGCCTGCACGCTTGAGTTATATAGAGGGGATCAGAGACAGATCAGATCGGATCGAAGAACCGGGGAGAGAACAGAGTGGCTATCAGGACGTGGCAGAACGCGTAAAGGACGGCTTGTTGGAATTTGCTGGTCTGGTTGGTTGGTTGTCACGTGCCAAATAGGTCCGATCCTCACCCAGAAGTAGAAATAGACCCTGAAGGAAACCAGTTAATTTTGCCAACAGAGCTGAGAAAGCAAACTGCTATAATTACACGCTCCGACGAAGAACCCCGAATTACTTCCCTTAGATCAGCTGAAATTATTTAGGCAGAATTATTCCTATTCTCTCTCTGTCACTTCCGACCCCAAGCGAGTGAACCTCGTTAAGACATTTTGTACTCGTGTAAATTCTTCGATCCGATCTGATCTGATTTCTGATCACCTAGTACAACATTGATATAGCTACACTGAGAAGTAAGCATCAGTCGGCTACATGAAACGGGAAAGCAAAATAAGATATCTCACAGTGTTCCTGCTGCACTTGGATACAATACATTCTCCTGTACTCTTTTTGGTCTTTTGAGCAATTCTCGATCCGGTCTCAAAAGTCATGCCCGTCATAGGCATGCAGATAAATAGTTCGTGGTCGTCGGAACCTCATACGTCGAACTCGACGGGAGAATCCATATATATATATATATATATATATATATATATATATATATGTGTGTGTGTGTGTGTGTGTGTGTGTGTGTGTGTGTGTACCGGGTGTAACAGCAAAATTGTTCAAACAGTGTAACAGCATAATTGTCCATCCCACAGAATGTTTAATATCTAAAAAACGACTAAACTAATTGAGTTTGTTTTCCAGGTTTTCAGATAAGACGTTTAGCCATCTTGGCACTATTTGTCGTAAGAATCACGAAAAATAACCCTTAGGTATGATTAATTAATTCATGATGAACATGTCATTTTCGATTTTCGTTTATGGTCGATTTCATCACGATTCTTTTGTTAAGCTTGGAGAGTAATTATACATTATTATTGTTCAAGGTAGAGTCCAATAGTGTTATAATAATCTCAGAGAAATCCAGTAAGATATCTTTAATCATTTCTAAGATACAACGGTTCAAAGCTTAATCTAACAATTTTGCTTTTACACGATTTGGACAATATTGCTTTTACTACATATATATATATATATATATATATATATATATATATATATATATATATATATATATATATATATGAACAAACTTCTGAAAACAGCCATTTCTGATGAAAGATCGGGGCCGATCTGAAATATCAAATATATATATATATAAAAATATAAATAAATACTTTCACAAAAAAACATTCAATTTTTTTTAATTTGCAACTTTTCAGTTGTTTTCTCTCTCTCTCTCTCTCTCTCTCTCTCTCTCTCTCTCTCTCTCTATATATATATATATATATATATATATATATATATATATATATATATTATAAAGAGATAATCATACATTGAATCAATTAGCAATATTAATGCAATTAATGGCGAAATCTCTTCGCTAATAGACTTAATATAAGCATTAAACTGCTAACGATCCACTGAATGATGCGATGCTTATGTATAAAATTGTTGTCAAATGGATCTGGTGTATTTTTTAGAGCAGCAAGTACTTTCAAGAACTTCCTGTCCTCGTCATCAGGCTGTAATTTTTTCCTTTAAGATCAAAACACGAAGACGAAATAAATGTGTTGTAGACCGAAAGATGTTATATATATATATATATATATATATATATATATATATATATATATAAGGAATAAGCATAAAATATATGTTACAAATTTTATACAAAGAAGGGGATCCTAGTCATGGCCTAAAAATCCACAGGTGCTGAACGTAAGTTAAAAATGATTTAAAAATTTACAAATTACGTGACTTCAGACGCACTCGTAGAAATGTGAAAACTTAAGTTGCCATTTTCGGTTTTCAATTCCAGGAACACCTTGCGTCTTGGTAGCATTATCGCCTTGTTTGGGTGTTAACCTGAAGTGAAAAAAAAATAATAATAATAACAAATGAACTCCATGCTTTTTGGATCTCCCAAAATGCCATCAAAACTCACGATTTTATTCATCCGGAATAAAACATTTAACTTGCTGTAATGATATCATATCTATATTGACCTAAAACGCCACAACCAGAAATTTCAACAGCTTTATTTCAAAGGAACATGTAATTGTGTGTGTGTGTGTGTGTGTGTGTGTGTGTGTGTCTCTCTCTCTCTCTGTCTCTCTCTCTTCAAAACCGTATTCAACAAACGCTCTGCAGTTTCTGTAACGTGACTTGTTTAAAATGAGAATAGTTTTGATTTAACCCTTTTGCTTATCCACGACTTTTTCGTGGGTACGATTCAAACGTTCATGTTTGTTTCCAGATTTATAATTATTGCAAGGCAACTCGGCTTATTTGGCAAATAGAACGTGTTCATATAAAGTGTTTCGTATAATAAGAACGCACAAATCATAAGTGCAGTATCCTTCTATATTTCTGAGATGAGGTATTAAGTACACTATTTACATTATTCGAACTATTGTCCTCCTCTTTTCGCCATATTTATCACAACGTTTCGGCCCTTCAGTATCGGTCTATATTTCTGAGATAAGGTATTTTGTACACTATTTACATTATTCGGACTATTGTCCTCCTCTTTGTCGCCATATTTATCACAATGTTTCGGCCTTTCAGTATCTGTCTATATTTCTGAGATGAGGTATTATGTACACTATTTACATTATTCGAACTATTGTCCTTCTCTTTGTCGCCATATTTATCACAACGTTTCGGCCTTTCAGTATCGGTCTATATTTCTGAGATGAGGTATTATGTACACTATTTACATTATTCGAACTATTGTCCTCATCTTTGTCGCCATATTTATCACAACGTTTCGGCCCTTCAGTATCGGTCTATATTTCTGAGATGAGGTATTATGTACACTATTTACATTATTCGAACTATTGTCCTCATCTTTGTCGCCATATTTATCACAACGTTTCGGCCTTTCCGTATCTGTCTATATTTCTGAGATGAGGTATTATGTACACTATTTACATTATTCGAACTATTGTCCTCATCTTTGTCGACATATTTATCACAACGTTTCGGCCTTTCAGTATCTGTCTATATTTCTGAGATGAGGTATTATGTACACTATTTACATTATTCGGACTATTGTCCTCATCTTTGTTGCCATATTTATCACAACGTTTCGGCCTTTCAGTACCTGTCTATATTTCTGAGATGAGGTATTATGTACACTATTTACATTATTCGGACTATTGTCCTCATCTTTGTTGCCATATTTATCACAACGTTTCGGCCTTTCAGTATCTGTCTATATTTCTGAGATGAGGTATTATGTACACTATTTACATTATTCGGACTATTGTCCTCATCTTTGTCGACTTATTTATTACAACGTTTTGGCCTTTGTACGCTCTGGCCTTCTTCAGGTGGTTGGAATGTCGGAGCGTTGTAATAAATTTGGCGACAAAGATGAGGACAATAGTCCGAATAATTTAAATAGTGTACATAATACCTCATCTCAGAAATATAGACAGATACTGAAAGGCCGAAACATTGTGATAAATGTGGCGACAAAGATGAGGACAATAGTCCGAATAATGTAGATAGTGTAAATCATAAGTCATTTCCACTACGCTCTATAGTAAAATTCCCAGAACAGTTCTGTGAATAAGACAAATTGGTATAAAAATGACAGTTGGAAAAATATCTTAGTTTTACTGCCGACTCGTTTCGTCTTCCGACTTTACCAAGGGAAACAACGAAACCGAAATGTTTTTGCTGTTATAGTTACATTAAATCTAAAAATTTTTAAAAAGAGAGAGACGCTCCTACGTAAGCCTCTTTCTGGCTAATGGTAACTTTATTCTTATACCAATTTGTCATATCCACAGAATTATTCTGGAAAATGTTACTCTATTGTCGACATGGAAAGAAAAAATTCTTAAAGGAAGTTTTCTTTTTATCTTTATTCATATATGTAAATATATATATGTGTGTGTGTGTGTACGTGTGTGTGTGTGTGTGTGTGTGTGCGTGAACCGTTCGGCGTCGTGTAATGTGCAGTGAGCTTGTCTCGCTAGATCAATTACGACTGAATAGTGAGTTCGATTCTCACTGGGTGCTTTAGAATTTCGGCCTTGTGCCACATCTAAGCCACTCTTAGGAAATATCTGTATATGTGTGTATATTTATTGTATTTTTTTACGTACAATTTTGTCACAAGCCCGAAGGGGAAGTGGGGCGAGGCTGGTTGTCACTGACTGTCCTAAGCCTAGTTAATCTGATTCGCGACCCAATAATTCGTTATAATTTACTCATTCACCACAAGAACACCCCCCTCTTCACCCAATCCTACATTTACCAAAATACCACAAACTCACAGGGGAACCTACGAAATCCCAAGATATAAACATCTCTCGTGTGTGTGTGTGTGTGTGTGTGTGTGTGTGTGTGTGTGTGTGTGTGTGTGTGTGTGTGTGTGTGTTATATGTCCTATTTGAATCACGGAAAGTCTTTTCAAGTCATTCTCAAATAAATTTACATTATCAGTATCGGATTGTAAATTTAGCTGTGACAGTGTTGCTATGAGGGAACTGGTCTCTTTCCCTTAGCCCCCCCCTCTCTCTCTTAGTGATGAGAGCATTTCGAGTGACAGGCATGTTGTGACATGGCCGTACAACCCAGACCTGAAATAAACTATAAGGAAAAATAAACACATGAACGTGAAAGCAACGACAAAGCGGACAAAAGAAAATGACAACAAAATGAAGCTATGGTGGAATGTTAATACCAGTGCCCTTTCTTCGACTGAATTAAAAGATATGGGGAAGCGGAAGAGACTGGACGAGGGTCGGGGGTCTGCGTTCATTCATAAACAAATTACATTATCCAGTTGAAAACATATAGCCTACGGCGCTAACAGTGCTTCCTGATATATAAGCTTAGCTTAGTATGACACAAGGCCAAATTCTGGAGGAACGATACAAGAAAGATTGCACTCTTCTAGTCTAACAGTGTAACTTCTATGTGCCGTGTCCAATCAGAACTGGGTGATCATGGATCTCCACATCTTCCTATTATTTGGAGCTCTTAACAATGATTTTTATTGTCTCACACGCTGCCTGTTCTGTCAGCCATTAACAGAAAACGTTTTAGGAAGGTTACTTACTGTTTCTTTGTTGATTTCAAGCCGTATGAATGACGATTTACTAAGCGTAGCTTAAATGTGGCACAAGGTCGAAAGTAAGGAGCACCCAGTGAGGATTGAACTCACTATTCATTTGTAACTGATTGTGCAAGACAAACTTCTTAACAATTACACCATGACAAAGTATACCAATCTGTAAGAATAGCGATTTACTAAGCGTAGCTTAAATGTGGCACAAGACCGAAAGTATGGAGCACCCAGTGAGGATCGTCAAGGAAATGGACACCATCAAGCGAACAATCTGGCGTATTGTCAAGGAGGATTTGAATTATAAATCGTATGTACTCAAAAGGCGTCACTTGCACACCCGCCCATTTCTTTGGTGATTTTCCTTCTTGGGTTCTTCTTGACAACGTCGGCGACTAACTCGAGCGTCTTGGTGGCGCCAGATTGTTTCTTATGAGTCTTGCATTCTGGCCTCAAATTGTCCTTATCGTCTGAGGCCCCATATACCTTTGTAAGATCATAGAAATGGTTTTATGGTATTTAAACTCTTCAATGATTTCCTTGGATTTGTAGCCGGCGCAAAAGCTCTTCACAACAGCAGCTCGACAATCGTATTCTGAAAACATGTCGATTACTAAGCAACTCTTACGTCAATGACCAGACATCTACTGAGGTTTAGTACTATCTAATGGAGTTCTAGACGGGTTCAAGACATCTCTACATTTCTTTGGAGCCTGAGGACTAATGAAGAGAAAAAAAAAGTACAGTATAACACAAATGTATACAACATGGCGCTGGACTCAGAAATTATTCCGTTCGGGTTAACTCGGTTCGACAATGTTGTTCAAGAACCGAAATGTTGTTTGATAACCTGGGCATTTTCATCTTCAATATGGAAGTAAATATTGGAACTCTGTTTTATGGTCAGATGAAACGAAACTAGAATTATTTGGCCACACGAATTCTCGTTATGTATGGAGGGAAGTGAATGAAGTTCACAAGCCAAAATATACCCTCTCTTCAATTTAGCACGGTGATAGGAACATTCTTCTCTGGGGAGATTTTGCTGCTTCCGGATCAGGAGAACTAGTGAGAGTACAGGAGACTTAAATAAAGTGCAGTATATGTCTATTCTTAAATATAATATAAAACAAAGTTCATGAACGGTGTCTTCGGGGAGTCACTGGACATTCCAACATGACAATGGCCCAAAACACACGACAGAAATTGTTACAAAATACTTAGATGACAGCATAATTAAGGTATTGGCATACCCTGCACAAAGTTATGACCGAAAACCCATAGAAAATTTATGGGCATATTTGAAAAAAAAAGTAAAAGAAAGAAGTCCTTTGAATTTGGAGGAACTAGAAGCTATTGCGAAGGAAGATTGGAGCAAAATACCTATCAGTGTGTGTAGTGATCTTGTAAGGAACTATCAAAAATGATTAAAGGCTATAATGAAGAATACAGAATTTGGAGGAACTAGAAGCTATTGCCAAGGAAGAATGGAGCAAAATACCTATCAGTGTGTGTAGTGATCTTGTAAGGAACTATCAAAAATGATTAAAGGCTATAATGAAGAATAAAGAATTTGGAGGAACTAGAAGCTATTGCAAAGGAAGATTGGAGCAAAACACCTATCAGTGTGTGTAGTGATCTTGTAAGGAACTATCAAAAATGATTAAAGGCTATAATGAAGAATAAAGAATTTGGAGGAACTAGAAGCTATTGCCAAGGAAGAATGGAGCAAAACACCTATCAGTGTGTGTAGTGATCTTGTAAGGAACTATCAAAAATGATTAAAGGCTATAATGAAGAATAAAGAATTTGGAGGAACTAGAAGCTATTGCCAAGGAAGAATGGAGCAAAATACCTATCAGTGTGTGTAGTGATCTTGCAAGGAGCTATCAAAAATGATTAAAGGCTATAATGAAGAATAAAGAATTTGGAGGAACTAGAAGCTATTGCCAAGGAAGAATGGAGCAAAACACCTATCAGTGTGTGTAGTGATCTTGTAAGGAACTATCAAAAATGATTAAAGGCTATAATGAAGAATAAAGAATTTGGAGGAACTAGAAGCTATTGCCAAGGAAGAATGGAGCAAAATACCTATCAGTGTGTGTAGTGATCTTGTAAGGAACTATCAAAAATGATTAAAGGCTATAATGAAGAATACAGAATTTGGAGGAAATAGAAGCTATTGCCAAGGAAGAATGGAGCAAAACACCTATCAGTGTGTGTAGTGATCTTGTAAGGAACTATCAAAAATGATTAAAGGCTATAATGAAGAATAAAGAATTTGGAGGAACTAGAAGCTATTGCCAAGGAAGAATGGAGCAAAATACCTATCAGTGTGTGTAGTGATCTTGTAAGGAACTATCAAAAATGATTAAAGGCTATAATGAAGAATAAAGAATTTGGAGGAACTAGAAGCTATTGCCAAGGAAGATTGGAGCAAAATACCTATCAGTGTGTGTAGTGATCTTGTAAGGAACTATCAAAAATGATTAAAGGCTATAATGAAGAATACAGAATTTGGAGGAACTAGAAGCTATTGCCAAGGAAGAATGGAGCAAAATACCTATCAGTGTGTGTAGTGATCTTGTAAGGAACTATCAAAAATGATTAAAGGCTATAATGAAGAATAAAGAATTTGGAGGAACTAGAAGCTATTGCCAAGGAAGAATGGAGCAAAATACCTATCAGTGTGTGTAGTGATCTTGTAAGGAACTATCAAAAATGATTAAAGGCTATAATGAAGAATAAAGAATTTGGAGGAAATAGAAGCTATTGCCAAGGAAGAATGGAGCAAAACACCTATCAGTGTGTGTAGTGATCTTGTAAGGAACTATCAAAAATGATTAAAGGCTATAATGAAGAATACAGAATTTGGAGGAACTAGAAGCTATTGCCAAGGAAGAATGGAGCAAAATACCTATCAGTGTGTGTAGTGATCTTGTAAGGAACTATCAAAAATGATTAAAGGCTATAATGAAGAATAAAGAATTTGGAGGAACTAGAAGCTATTGCGAAGGAAGATTGGAGCAAAACACCTATCAGTGTGTGTAGTGATCTTGTAAGGAACTATCAAAAATGATTAAAGGCTATAATGAAGAATAAAGAATTTGGAGGAACTAGAAGCTATTGCCAAGGAAGAATGGAGCAAAACACCTATCAGTGTGTGTAGTGATCTTGTAAGGAACTATCAAAAATGATTAAAGGCTATAATGAAGAATAAAGAATTTGGAGGAACTAGAAGCTATTGCCAAGGAAGAATGGAGCAAAATACCTATCAGTGTGTGTAGTGATCTTGTAAGGAACTATCAAAAATGATTAAAGGCTATAATGAAGAATAAAGAATTTGGAGGAACTAGAAGCTATTGCGAAGGAAGATTGGAGCAAAATACCTATCAGTGTGTGTAGTGATCTTGTAAGGAACTATAAAAAATGATTAAAGGCTATAATGAAGAATAAAATTTACACAATTGATTATTGAGGCAAAAGAAGGCCAATAATTTTGGATTTTAGTCAAATGTATTTTTGTAATATTGTTTGACATTAAAAAGAATTTTTTGTGGGCATCACTGCACATTCTTTCAAATCCATTACTTCATCATTTGCGAAAAAATGCACATGAAGTTGCCATGAAAATTTGAGTTATTACACCTTTATTTGTAATTATGGAATTGTGGGAAGTTGAATAATTCTATCCACAACTATGCCAAAATCTAATTTTCTTTGGAGCTTCGGAGTAATAAAAATGTTATTCTTCTTTCACAATTGAATACATGGTAGAGGATACACTGCTTTTGTTTGTATAAATGTCTGTGTGGACATAATTACTAGAAAGTGGTTATATGTGTTTTATGTCGTAGTTTTGTTATATTTTGGAATACAGTTCTTTTGGTTTGGTTTGGTTTCTTTTTTTTTTACAGCATATCAACACCTCAATGGGTTTTTTGATGTCAACAAAATTTTTATTGTTGGTAATATTTTTTTTCAAATATATATTGCTGGTAAAAATATTTCAAGAAAGTATTGCTGGAATTCAAACCTATTTTTATAGTGTTTGACCCCTTTTTGGGGGTGGAGGGACTATTTTCCCATAGCTGGGACCGTGACAGGTGATACCACCCAGGGTCAGGGTGGACATGGGAACACCAGCAATTAGGTGGTTCCAGGTGGTTTGGTTTCTTTAAAATTTGTGATATTACAGCTTTATTTGTATTTATGTAAGCGGAAAGTGTGAATAATTCTGTCCACAACCATATATATATATATATATATATATATATATATATATATATATATATATATATATATATATATCGAATATTTTGGTAGCATGTTTCCATTGACAGGTCTCATTAAACAATTTAGACAAGTTTTGCCTACTTATTCTTGATAGGATCCTCTCATTTTTATGAACGAGTTTCTTATCATCTTTATTAAAGGAAGAAGAAAACTACCATGTTGATGTATATCCATTTTATTTCCAAGTACTTTCGACATTAGCGCAATGTCATCTTCAGGGTCTTGTTTTTGTTAAGACAAAATTGCTTCATCTGAAAATTAAATTTTTTACTTGTGAAGTGAAAAACGCTACACTTATGCACTGTACAATTTTTAAAATTTTTGTTTATGACGTGAGTTATGTAGGCGAGACAGGTAGATCATTGAAATCTCGCATTTCCGAACATAAACGTGACATTCGCCTCGGTAATCTAAGCAGTGCTTTAGTTATACACATAGCCAAATCTGATCACAATTTTGATTTCGACTCTGTGAAGATCTTAAAATATATCCACAATAAAAACCTTAGGCAGATTTATGAGGCTGGCATGATAGCCACCTCACACACAGTAAATAACTGACCAGGGTTCTTTCAGATCGCGAGCTGTGTAGCAAGATTAATGCGTGACAAACGTACCGATAAGCTATAGTTTTAAATAGTCCCCCTCACCTTCCACTTAGGACACAATCTTTTCCCTGTGCGCAGGTCTTCGTAGTTGCCGCCCACGCGACGCCAGCGTATCCGACTCCAAGAAAGAAAACTCTGACTTTAGAATTTCAGTTTTTCTGTTTCTGACCAGTCCTGTATATATCGTCTCTTCATCAAACTTAAATCTAATATAAATATGTCTCCATTAACCATGTCCCGAAGAAGGTCTATTTGACCGAAACGTCTGACGTCGACAGAATAACAAAAACAAAATAAAAACAGTAAACTCACATATTCGGATTTTGCTTTGTCTTTTCCACATTTTCATCATACCGTCGGATCTACATCCACACATTTGCTTACATATATATATATATATATATATATATATATATATATATATATATATCCACATACACACGCAGAAAAAAAGAAAAATACTGGATTTTAAAATTAAATACATATAAACTAGGGTTAAATAAAGACTTGGGTATTTTAAATCTTTATAAATATTTCAATAGTTAAACAAAAAATCTTTGTTAAATATAGTTACAAATTTTTTTTAAACAACATCTAAAATATTACTACAGTTAGATTTACGTTACAAATATTCAAACACTGTTGCATTCCATATCACATGACGTCCGCGTATCGCGACGGACGATACCAAATGTAAACAAACTTCTGAAAACAGTCATTTCTGACGAAAGATCGGGGCCGATCTGAAATATCAAATATATATATATATATATAAATATAAATAAATACTTTCACAAAAAAAACATTCAATTTTTTTTAATTTGCAACTTTTCAGTTGTTTTTTTTTATATTATATATATATATATATATATATATATATATATATATATATATATATATGAATAAAGTTGAATGAAAATCAAACGGATAGGTAAATACATTAAGAAAAACTGGAAAGCCTTTACTTTAATATATTTCAACGATGAAAAGCCGGCATCTCCAAAAAAAGTAGAGGCTTTAACATCCTCGAGACCATAGGTGATTTACGTTAAGCATATATGATCGATTGATTTTTATTTTAATTCTATCGTTATGGATTTAGTTTTTAACTAATTTCATTCAAGTTTTACTTATTTCCTTATTTTGTTGGTCGTCAGACGATGTTTAAATTTTTATTTATCTTTTCTTATCGCTCCGTACGAGCATTTTCAAAACAAGTAAAAAAAATCGTAGAAAGCGAATATTTAACGAAAATATTAAACATGTTTGCTTATTTTTAGCATAATCCGTTCATATTCACGAATATTTTTCCGTTTATTACAATCAAATGATGCAAGAAATGCACTGTAACAGTGAAAATTTCCATCTCTTTTTGAGATCATCAGGGGTGTAACTGATAATGATCTAAGAAAGAGATGGAAAGTACTTGGGAAATAAAAGTGATTTGCACTGTTACAGTACATTTCTTGCGTCACATTGATTCTAATACACGTAAAAATATCCCTGAATATGAAAGGACTATGCTAAAAATAAGCAAGCATAATGTTTGTTATTTATTTAATCAGACATTTCTAAAAGAGAATTTTATGTCTAAATACACACACACACACACGCGCGCACACACACACACACACACATACATATATATATAAATATATATTTATATTTATATATATATATATATATATATATATATATATATATATATATATATATATATATATATAAAGACATTTTTTATGTTTATACGTTCTTTTTATAGACACAAATATTTGAGTAAATGCTCTGTTTATAATAAACAGTATTAACGACATTTACTGGCCTAAATGTCGTTAATACTGTTTATTATAAACAGAGCATTTACTTAAATATTTGTATCTATAAAAAAACGGATAAACATAAAAAATGTCTTAAAATAATTGTCGGACTTTGTTCATTTCATATATATATATATATATATATATATATATATATATATATATATATATATATATATATATATAAATATAAATATATATATATATATATATATATATATATATATATATATAAACTGGAATCAAATATGGATCAAATATACATTGGAATTCAACAGAATGATAGTATAACGGGAGAGCTATATGGAAGAAAGATTTATTCTCCCATATGAATTTTCCTCATTATGGGCATTATTATATCCTGATATGATAACACCATATTTCAGGGATTTAACGGAATGACTGAAAGGAAAAAGGAATGACAAACATGCTTTGTTCTCACAGTCATACCCAAAACTTTATATATACATATATACAAATCTGTCCCATGCAGAGAATAATATATCAGATATATCTACACAGCAAAGCAGAGAGTAACGAGAAAAATAGGAAAGATCTTACCTATAATATGGAGATACTCCTGTACCTGGAGAAGCCATGTTTAGGACTCTAGATTCAAACGGTTAGGATTCATCTATGTCCCAGACGATGATATATTCCACGATCGGGAAGCAGCGAGTCTTGGGTTTTCCCAAATTGAGGACTGCGAGCCGGAGTTTCATTCTATATCCGGGAAAGATATATTTCCAAAAGTAAACGGCACCATGGACTTGTAAGCAGATTTAGCCTCTGCCCGGGTCATATTTTCTAAAAAAAAAAAAAAACCTTTCGATTTCACAGCTGTAAAACGAACTGAAATTCACTAACCCTTTCGTCACTGTATGGAGTGACGTCACTAAGCAGTCCGTCACGTGACACATGTGACTTATCTCCTTCAAAGAGAGATAATCGTTTCAGTATCCCTATAATAGGATAAGGAACAAATAAGAAACGTTTATAAATCTAACATGTTTCGCTTTTATTAAGGCTTCACCAGAGAATGAAATATGGAAGAGAAAAAGAAAATTCTATTTTCAGTTTTTGTTGTGGCCTTGTTAGGGCCAGAAATAAAGACACAAACAGAGGAATTGAGTTATAAATAATATAATATTATATATATATATAATAATATATAATATATATTATATAATAATATAACAAATATATTAACAGAAACAGTAATACAAACATATACAAACGAGAGTGTTACAGCAAGAATGTTCAGTCTGACTTTTAAGCTGACTGCTAGAAACTTCCCTCTGCAAAAGGCAGTACCTGCTCCTATTTATAGCTGGGAGAGTCCATGCGTGTGTAGTAAATTACCATCAAAATTTTATAATTTTGCCACATGACGAATCTTTGTTGGTACAAATCTATCTATCTATCTATCTATCTATCTATCTCAGTATGTCCATTATCTCTTTATCTATCTCAGTCTTTTCGCATTTACTTCAACCTCCCTCTCTCTCTCTACACACACACACACACACACACACACACACACACACACACACACACACACACACACATATATATATATATATATATATATATATATATATATATATATATATAACTCGTTCCCAAGTATGCTCGTCTTATGGGCTGAGTAACTAATTTTTTTGCAGGCGCCTCCTCAGACACATTTCTGCTTCTTGAATAATTATTGATATTAATCTACTGAACTAAGTGCATTCACACGGAAGAAGATTACATTGAAAAATAAATTTCTAATGCGTAATTTCTTTTCATCGTTAGACTGTAGATCTTTCCGAATTGCAGTAGAATTAATTCATCATCGTCATCACTGACATGGATAGGGGTGTGGTCGTTCGGTCTCTGTGCAGTTGATTAGAATTGTAATAAAACCTAAATAAACGAACGTGACTTCATACAGTTCATTTGTTCTTGAGAAATGACAACAAAAATAATAAACATTATTTATTTACTTTATTTATTAGATTCTTTATTTACTTTATTTATTAGATTCTTTATTGAAATGGTTGGCAAAACAATGACTCGATTCAAACTTTATAAAATGGTAAATAATAAGGATTTCCTTAGAGTTGCTTCATATATTTTAATAATTTAGTACATTTATGAATAAAAAAGGTTTACATATTTTTTTATAAGTTTATGAATAAAAAAGTTTTTTTTTATAAAATGCTAGATGATAAATATTGCATTGCATTAGTTTTAATTTTAATAAGTTTTAGAATGTTTTAAATATAAAATTATTCTTGTAAGTAAACAATCTAATAAATAATGTTTAATATTTTTTATGTAAATTCTCAAGAACAGAAAAAAATGTATAAATTCTCTTTCATCATATGTGTAGGTTTTATTCCAATTCTGATCATCGCTTTTTAAAACAATAAACATTGCTGAAGAATTAAATTAGTAAAATAATAGCGGTGTCAAGGGAAAAACTGTCCTTTTGACTTTACGTCTTATGACGCACACGTTTATCCATGTTTGCCCACATTTCTCTTCAAAATCGAAAAATTAAGCTCTTCGATTTTTTTGACCAGCTGTGCACACGACCTTGTTTCCGTGCCAAAATCTAAGTACTTTCTACTTGACTAGAGAACTGTTAAGATTAGCATACCTTTTAAATCACCGCCGTCCCTTGTGGAGATTCTGTCGGTCGCTAGGTGCGAAATGTGCTGGAATAGAGAGTAAGGAGTGGAGAGTAACGGAGAGCTTCTT
>OZ038513.1:6156389-6318889 GCA_964036315.1 Acanthosepion esculentum | reverse complement strand
TATATATATATATATATATATATATATATATATATATATATATATATAATAGAAAACAGGGTTAGTATAAACGGAATAAAATTTATATTTACACACGCTCTATCTCTGATATTGAGCACTTTATCCCATAATTATAGCACACTTTAAGACTATATTTCTTCATATATATATATATATATATATATATATATATATATATATATATATATATATATATATGTTTATATGTATATATATGTATTTATCATTTTAGCATTAATACCACCAGTATCATATATATATATATATTTATTTATATATATATATATATATATATATATTTATTTCAAAATTATAACATAAGCATGTTATAACATCACTAAAAAAAATAGTGGTTTTGGTTATTTGAATTTTATTCCGTTTAAAATAATAAAATATATATAGAATGCTCCAAAATTAAAAACAGTGGTATGTCTGGAGACTTTACTAAATCGCCAGGAATGGCAACTGGCGAAAGAAAAGAGGGAAAGGGGAAACAAGAGCAGGAACTAAAAAAAAAAGAAGCAAACAAAACAAAAGGAAGAAAAGGACAAATGATCACGGCCCACTACACGTACGCACATTGGCGCAGACGGGCACATGCCCGCGAACGCTCATCTGCAGAGACGAGCGCATGGCCACACGCGCACAAGCGCACAAACAATACGGAGAAAAACTTACAACAATAATAAGGGCATAAAAAAAAAATGAAAAATATAAGCAGTAAATTGCTGATAGCCCCTAAAGAGTGGACGGACGTGTCCGCCTACGAAACTCTGGAGTCGGGATGCAAAGTAACAAATTTTTATTAATTCAGTACATATATATATATATATATATATATATATATATATATATATATATATATATATATGAAATAACGATATGTACATTTTTATATATCAAAAACAATATTGGGGAAAAATGTATGACAAAATGTAAAACATTTTCGTGTGACGCATTTCGTCCTTTATGACTTCATCGGACTAAATTTGTTATGTTGGTACGACTACACATGCGCACGAATGAGGGATGCTGGGAATTTTAAATAACAATTTTTTTTTTAATAAAAACAAAAATACTAAAGAACTTCGGATTATTAACCTAACGTCTTCTTTCCTATTTTTCTATATATTTACACACACACACACACACACACACACACACACACACACACACACACACACACACACACACACACACACACACACACACACACACAGATATATATATATATATATATAAACAAATATATGTATTAAACAAAACAATTTCACAATAGACAATAACATTTGTGTGTGTAAACATTGGTGTCTGTTCTTTGGTGAATGTTCGTACGTACGTGTATAATGTTCATGGCGTCTTCCACAAATGGGAAGACGCGGATCTTCAAAGCGAGCTTACATTGTAGTCACTGAAATGAAGAAACGAAAAAGAGAACGAGGCTAGAAGTCGCCCAGTATTTATAGTATAGGGAGAGTGACTCCTAGTGACAATTTGTGAATTAAGGAGGAGCTAACTCCGACAGACCCACTGTATATGATACTAATGATGTTAATACTTAAATGGTAAATACATATACATACACATGCTCACACATACATACATACACACATAGATACACATATTTATATATGTTCACTGGGCTGTTATTTCGTTATTAATTGGGTTTGGTGATGTCATAAGTATTAATTACAGGAGGTTAGATTTATAATTAAATTTATTTATTATTGTTAGAATTTACGTGAATATGTCTGTAATTATATACCTGTGTATACACACACGTCTATTCGCGCGCGTATTTAGGTATACGTATGCGTACATATATACACACAGACGCACATACGTTTGTGTTTTGTTAGTAATAAACTCGTGCATAAATGGTGAAGTTATTTTTTTTAAATATCATTATATATATATATATATATATATATATATATATATATATATATATATTGGCCACTAATATGATCAATATATATATATATTAATGCAGGTTTCATTAAATAATATAGACAAGTTTTGTCTATTTATTTTAAGTAAGTCCGTTTCATATTGTCTGATAAGCTTAATCACATTACCGTTGAAAGACGAAATGAAAACACCATATTGATACATGTTTAAATCCAATCTAAGCTTTCGGCTTACATAAGCCATTATCAAAGATGACAATTTCACTATATCAAACAACACACGGACGAAACAACAATGATAGTTCGCCCTTGCTGCATGAAAAATTTCAAAGCAACGACAACTCGTATATACAAGACGCGGAAGCAAAAATCGTGTCGCTACTCGTGACGTCACACATGACCACGCGAGAGTGAAAACAAAGAAAATTGCCCACTTAACAATAAATGCTTAATCAAAAACGAGGCCTGAGGAAAAATGAGAAAGAGGCAAGAAGTTTCTCAGTATTTATAGTATGGGGAGAGAGACTCCTGGTGACAATTTGGGAATTAAGGAGGAAGTAAGTCCGACAATTTTACCCAGCTTAATTTTCATTAGGCGCTCAATAAAGAATTTTGAGTAAGTCATTTTATCTTTATTTTTTTTTTATAAATTTAATCTGTATAAGTAAGGTGCAGTGTCCGTGGGTCCGTTTTTCAATCTCAGTGAATCAAAAATAAGCTGAAGCAACAGGTAATAACTACTGTAGTTACACGCGATTAAAAATTAAATAAATAACTATAAAGTTAAATTTAAATATCGAACACAGTGAAAAGTTTAAAAAAAACAATTCTTTATTAAAGGTTTAATTTTAATTTTGCTTTGATTTTAGCACGTAGATAATTCCCTTTAAGATAGATCACATATCTAGTATTCTTTTGTTACCGTTGATTAAATATACGTGATGAATTTAATGAAACTATCTGATTTCTGTATTTTTTATGAAGTATTATAGAAAGCTTTAGGGGTTTTAAACATGGAGTTACAGAGAAAGTGAGAGAAAAGACTGAGTATGGGGAGGATTGGGGAAAGGTTAAAAGATTAACGGGATTCAAGAAGATAGACGATGGCGATTGACGTTGCTTTTAAATTTTTGAAGATTGTAGTTATCAGGGAAGCAAGTAAACGGGAGGGAGTTTCACAGGCGGGAAGTGCGAGAAAAGAAACTGTTGGAGAAGAGGTGGCGTTTGCATTTAACTATTTTAACAATAAAAAGGTGGGACCTAGTTCCCAATCTAGTAGCACGCTTAAATTCATGTAGTCGGGACACCAAAGAAAAAGGCTCGTACCTTTGAATTTATCATCAGCATCATAATTAAAGCCCATATAAATAAAATGTAGTGTACGTGTGTCCGTCTGCCCGTTTTTCAATCTCGGTGAATCATAAACAACCCAAAGTAACAGGAAGTAATTACTGTAGTTACACGCAATTAAATTAAAATAAATAACTCATTTAAAGTTAAATTTAAATATCAAACAGAGTAAAAAACAATTCGTTATTAAAGGTTTTAATTCCGCTTTTCATCGCAACTGCAATTGATATCGTCTAATTAAACTGTAATTAAAACTTAAGCAGGGCACGGTACGTTGCTCATATGTTTTTTTTGTTTTCTTTTTCTAGCACGCGTGCTGTGACGTATTCGAAATATTACATAATTCGGGTTCCCTAATGTCTTTTAAGAGAGACTTTATGTGAAGGGATCATAAAGAAGAGGTCATTTTAAAAGCAAATAAAAATTGCGCATAAAAAAATGTGAACAAACTGCGGAGATCGGTTGCGTAAAGGAAGAAAAATTATGCCGAATTAAGGTGTCGAATAAAGACAAAATAATTTTATTATTTCTAAATTCTTATAACTTTTAGGTACATTGAAGGTAAAAGGCCGAAGACCCAAAAAGCCCGCCGCAGTGGCGTAGCTAGAGTAAACGTCACCCGGGGCGGTCCGCTGAAATGTCACCCCAATAACCCCGATTCACCCTATGCTGAATGGTTAGCTGTAGCTAAATTTTCATACATGCACTACCTCTACTTTACTCTACTGACCGGTACGTTACTGTTTACATGTATGATCCAAGACAAAATCCAATACCACAAAATAATCATTTAAAATCAAAAGATTTTTAAAATGCAACTGTTCACTTTCAGAACAACTAAATACAAAACACGGCAATACACAAAAGAATGACATTCGATACTATGGTCTTAGAATGAATGTTTTCTTGTTTTCATTGTGGCAAAAACCTGGTCAATGACATCGTCAAAATCTGTTTGTCTTGTAAGCTCGTTTTCAATGGACAGCACAGCCAGATCCGACAGTCTCGACTGGCTCATGTTTGACCGGATGTAATATTTTGGAGAAACTTCTTTCACACGATGCCACAGAAACACATATTGTCAGAAAGAATCTTAGAGTCAGCGTAAGATATGGCAATGACTCAACAAAGTCCCACTTGATGATAAACTGCAGGAACTGCAGTACAGTCCAGTGCTTGGCTTCCTCCAAGTTTATTTCGGCTGCTTGTAGGTGTCGCCTTAAACGTGGAATTTCTAAACAAAGTTCTTCTTCAGACAGCTCATCATACGCAGCAGTGAGCTTGGCAACAGACAAATGTATTTCTTCGTCTTTGGCACAAATGATATGGTCTGACCGAACGGCACAAAATGTCAGCAAAATGTCATTCACTGCCTTTCCTCTGGTATCCAACTCGATATGGAAACGGTACAGAGACTCTAACATTGCTCTCTTAGTCTCCTGCTGCAATGACAATCCGGCATCTCTTGGCTCCTCTCCTGGCATTCGTCTCTTTCTTCTGATTCTCTTCTCTGTAGGAATATCAAGTTCTTCACATTTGGCAAGTGCTTGCTGGACGGCACTGTCAACAACATTTGTACGCTGCTCTTCCAAAAAGACCTTGAGAGCCCTTAATTTATTAGAAAATTTCTGGCGGTGGGACAAAACTGGGGGGTCATAAATTAATTCGGGGGGGGGGTCATATGCCCGCCTGCGAAACCCTGTGTCTCCACCACTGTTTTCAGACTATTTTTGGCACCTTAGCCTGGTTGAAAAATTTTGTTGGGGATGATATTGTGTCACCCCTCCTGTGCTGACACCCGGGGCGGTCCGCCCCCTCGCCCCCTAGCTACGCAAGAACTAGCTTAAAGATCGCCTGAAGGACGGCTTCTAGGCTAGTTGTAAATAAAGTCCGTGTTTTTCTTGTACACCTAATAATCCCACTTGGAACATTTGATAGGAAACTGAGGAGAGCTATGATTGTCAACTTTCTGAAGGGGCACGGGATATTGAAGAAGAAAAAAATGAAATTTTAAATGAATAGCAGAGACAATGGACAACAACGCATAACCTACTTAGGGAGCTGAAGTAAATGGATGGCGAAACAATGATTAAGAGAGATAACAAAAAGACAAAAGGAAGTTGTAGAGTGCCATGATCATCAACATCCTGAAGGGCAAAGTATATAGATTTGACTCATTAAGCAGCGTTAGTATAATTTATGGCGTTCTAAACTACAGGAGAGACGACGCGTCTTTTCGAAGCTCAATAAAAAAAGAAAAAAAATTAAAGGATTTTTTTAAAATCCGTTAAGTTCCACTCGAGGAGCTTCTTCACCCAAACCACTACAAAGAAACTGACTCCCAAGAGGATGCTTCCCCGATCACTACAATCTTAATTTGCTCAAGTCAACGGTTAACCTTTATCTTTCCCAGATATCCGCATTATCTTTGAATCTTAATCTACCTTGAGTGGCTCTCGGGATTTTTACAGGGTGAGCACCATTGTAAAAAATGTAACGAGACCACACACAGACACACAATCAATTGTATTGTATGAGTAAAGATCTTTGAACTTGCAATCTAATAAACCATATAGAAGTATTCAAATAAAATCTGAGCTTAATGGTTTTGATTAGTTTAAGTCTTGTAATGCTTAAAAGCTTCTGGTTAATTAAAAAGTCAGTGTAACTGGAGCCTCAAGAATATGCTGCGCCAATCTTCAAAGTGGGAGAACTGGCTTGTATTGGAAATCATCTGCAACAAGAGATTGAACCCTAAATCCTAGTTCTCAAAAAATAGCATCACCTCCTGTAAATGTGTGGTAGTGGATGTCGGTTGATGTTAGCATAACGTCGCGAAATTGAAAGATCGGCTTTCACATCACTTCGTTAATATATTCTTCTTCTATGTATCGTGTCGCTTCAGGACGTCGGCGATCGTGGCTCTCCACAATTTCCTGTCCTTTGTAGCTCTTAATAAATTTTGTCTTTTTGCTAACTCGCCTAAAACCTCTTCCGACATCCATTTACTCAAGCCCATTCTTCTTCTTCTAAGTGCCGTGTCCCTTCATTACGTAGGCGGTTATGGCTCTCCGGAATTTTCTTTGTAGCCCTTAATAAACGTTGTCTTTTTGTTATCTCTTCTAAACCCTGTTCCGACATCCATTTACTCAAGCTCACTAGGTCATGGGTTGATTTCCTCTGTCCTTCTCGCCTTTAATCTGTCTTGTGAGTATCAGATTTTCCAAGCCCTCTTTCCTTATAATAGCTTAGAAAATTCAACTCTTTCTTTCTTTCTTTTTTGTTTCTATTTTCACTAAAACTTCGACGTTCTTTAGTCCATTTATTTCTTCTATGCGCCGTGTACCTTCGGGACGTTAGCGATCATGGTTCTCCATAACTTCTTGTTCGTTGTAGCTCTTAATAACCTTTTTCTTTTTACCATCTCCCCCAAACCCTGCTCCGCCATTCATTTACCCAGGCTCGACAGTTCGGTTATACGTTGCTTGTCTCTCACTTCCCTTCAATCACTCCCGTGAGTATGAAAGCGCTCGCCAGGTAGGTTATGCCTTGTGCCAGACTATCATTAACCTATTTAATAATTTCGTTGAATTGTATACAATTAAATTTTAAAGCATTTATGAATGACATTTACCCGGAAGTTTAGGCGCCAGAAAATTGTTACCAGGCGTGGCGAATTACAGTTTTCATGTTTTGCATGTTTTTGATTAAATTATGATAAGAATAAAAGTCTGAAATGAAAATGAAATTGGGCGTTAGCGTTTGGCTTTAATGACTTTTTTGTTTTCTATCTTTTTTTCTTTTTGTTTAGAAATTTGTGGTGGAAATTACTAAGGTATTTGCTGTTGTATAAGACGCATTCTTGTCTCAGGTGAGTTTTTTTTTGTAAGCATTCAACCCCAAGCAAGGCGGGAAGCCACTAGCACGCAAAGGGTTTCAGAGTAGGAGCGAGAACAAAGAGGAGTGATAGAGGAAAGGATGAAGAGACGGTATATATATATATATATATATATATATATATATATATATATATATATTAAGTATTTCACCCCAAGCAAGGCGGGATGCCACTAGTATGCAGGGGGTTACAGAGTGGGAGTGAGAATAAAGAGGTGTGATGGAGGAAGGGATGGAGAGACGGTTAGGAGATAGATCAGGGCATCTGGATATTTGAATAGTTGGAGATTATAGCTATCAGGGAAACAGGAAAAGGGGACGGAGTTCCACAGGCGAGAGGTGCAAGACAGGAAGCTATTGGAGTAAAAGAGACGGCTACATTTAAAAGTTTCCACAGTGAAAGGGTGAGAGTGAGATGCCAGCCTAGTTGAACGCTTAAATTCATGAAGTTTGGGAACCAGCGAAAGCAGCTCATCGGAGCAGTTACCATGAAAGTATTTCTAAAAAAGACAGAGGGAGGCAACGGCACGTCTGTGAGAGAGCGACTGCAGACGAAATGCCAGATCAGGGCCAATTCAGGGCCAATGATTTCTTGTATAAAACACATTCTTGTCTCAGGTAACATTTGTTGTTGTATAAGACGCATTCTTGTCTCCGATTAACTTTGTTGTTGTATAATACGCATTCTTGTTTCAGGTGAGATTTGTTGTTGTATAATATGCATTTTTGTCTCAGGCGAGATCTGTTGTTCTATAAGACACATTCTTGTCTCAGGTGAGATTTGTTGTTGTATAATACGCATTCTTGTCTCAGGTGAGATTTGTTGTATAATACGCATTCTTGTCTCAGGTGTGATGTGTTGTTGTATAAGATGCATTCTTGTCTCAGGTGACATTTGTTATTGTATAAAACACATTCTTGTCTCAGGTGAGATTTGTTGTTTTATAAGACGCATTCTTGTCTCACGTGACATTTGTTGTTGTATAAGACGCATTCTTGTCTCAGGTGAGATCTGTTGTTGTATAAGACGCATTCTTGTCTCAGGTGAGATTTGTTTTTTTCTAAAACTCATTCTTGTCTCAGGTGAGATTTGTTGTTGTAATAAACACATTCTTGTTCCTGGTGAGATTTGTTGTTGTATAAGACGCATTCTTGTTCCTGGTGAAATGGAGGGTGTGGGTAGGGTAATGATTAATCCTCTCCGAATGTGATATAGGCGAGCCAAGTTCGTATTCAAGTCGAGTTCGTTGCATTCATGTCTTCTGACAGAATTAATAATTTGGTAACATCGATGTGGTGCTGTGGTTAACAAACTTGTCGGTGTAGAGCAGTTGCGACTGAGTAGTGAGTTCGATCCTCGCTGGGTGCCCCATACTTTCGGATTTTTGTCACATCTAAGCTACGCTGAGAAAATCACACCTCGTCCTGGTGTAATGGTTAATAGGCCATTGTCGCTGGAAACAATTACAACTGAGTAGTGAGCTCATGTCTCACTAGGTGCCCCATACTTTCTGCCCTGTGTCCCATGGGTGGCAATCGGTCTAGGAGAAGGAAAAAGGAATTGGACAATTTTGCTGTTACACCCGATATATATATATATATATATATATATATATATATATATATATATATATATATATATATATATATATATATATATATATATATAATTATTTATTCGAAAATTATAACATAAATATGTTATAAAATCACTACAAAAATAGCCATTTTGTTTCAACACTTCAGGTGTCTTATCAACATCATCACTCGATAAGGCACTTGAAGTGCTGAAACAAAATGGTTATTTTTGTAATGATTTTATAACATATTTATGTTGTAATTTTCGAATAAATAATTATATTTGCTCTACTCTATATTGAGCACTCTTTTAAGAATAGTATTTGTTGATTATTGAAATTTATTCCGTATACACCAATCCTATACTTGGGTATATATATATGTGTGTGTGTGTATGCATACGTAAATGGATGGTAGAACATTAACGGGGAGAGATAGTAAAGAGATAAATATTGCTCAGTGCTGTATGGGATATGAAGTTGTGGAGAGCCATGATCGACCATGCACTTCAATACACGAATTGACTCCTATAGGTGATAAACCATTGACATTTAGTTTTGTATGACCCAAGAAAAGAACTTTGGAATGAGAAATGGCTAGAAGGAATAGCACCATTCCATGACCCACACCTAATTCTCTTTTCTGTCGTTTCCTGAATGTGACTCACTGGGAGTTAACGAATGAAAAAATATGAAAAGCAATATGGAAATTCTGAATACAAAATTAAAAGCAGGTATGTCACGGTTTACAAATAAGCAGTTTGGGCACCTCGACGTTGTGTAATGGTTAATAAGCTTGACTCGTTAGGTCAGTTAAGACTGAGTAGTGAGTTCGATCCTCACTTGGTGTCCCATACTAGAGAATTGGCATGCGTTTGGCAGGAGGCACAGTAGAATAATAGATTGCTGCTCGGATTGAGGTGAGTTGTTCGAACGGCAGTCCAGTTAATTACATTCATTTACGTGCTGGTACCCTGGCAAAAGGCCTGAGGCCATCTCGTCTGCCCACCCCACAAGAATGGGTAAATATCAAGAACAGCCATGGTTGGTAATCGATCTAGGAGAAGAAAAAAAAAGAATTTAAAACCGTATGTAGCCCTGACGAAGCACATTCTATTCAGGGTCGTTCGATGATCCCAAACTACGGCCCTTGTGTCACATCTAAGAAAATAATTTAGGCACCTCGATGTGGTGTTATGGTTAACAAGCCTGTCTCACTAGAGTCAGTTCGAACTAAGTAGCGAGTTCGATCCTAACTGGGTGCCCAATGCTTTCGGATTTTTGTCACATCTAAGCTACGCTTATTAAATCACCAAGGTGCACCTCAAGGTGGTGTAATGGTTAACAAGCCAGTCTCGTTAGAGACAATTACGACTGAGTAGTGATAGAGTAAGTATATATATATATATATATATATATATATATATATATATATATATATATATATATATATATATATATGTATGTATGTATATAAAAGTAAACATAGAAGTCGACACTTAGAGGCGACTGTCTGATTCATGCTAGATGCAATCGTCGGGCCACGACGATTGCATCTAGCATGAAACAGACGATTGCATCTAGCATGAAACAGACAGTCGCCTCTAAGTGTTGACTTCTATGTTCACTTTTATATTTAAACACGCTCTATCTCTGATATTGAGCACTTTATCCCATAAATATAGCCCACTTTAAGACTATATATATATATATATATATATATATATATATATATATATATATATATATATATATATATATATATATATATATATATATATATATATATATATATATATATATATATATATATATATATATATATATATATATATATATATATATATATATATATATATATATATATTGATATATATATATATATATATTGGTGTAATGGTTTGCAAGCTTGTTTCGCTATATCAATGATAACTGAGTTGTGAGTTCGATCCTCAACGGGTGTTATATACTTGCAGCCTTGTGCCACATCTAAGCTATGCTTAGTAAATAATTGGGACCTTGTGTCACATTCTGTTGCAACGGGGGCGCGCGGATAAATATCTACTCTATGCAGCTAATGAAAGGATCTTGGTGTTTACAATGACAATGTGATTCCGATTGCAATTGACCTTGACAGCTTGATTGATTTGTCATTCTCGTCTCCCCATAAAAAAAATTGCTGTCATCTTCACTGTCGTCCATTTTGTTTTAAGCCGCTACAGACAAATAGCCAATAGCTATTGAAACGTGCGCATTTATAATTTTGTTGGCCATTGTTTTTGGATGGACATATTTTCTCCTTTTTCTTTCTGAATATGCCCGTGTGTTTGGTTTAAACATTGTGTCAATATTGTGTTAAAAACATGACATAAACAGTGGTGAAGTGAGCAGAGTGTCAGCTTGTCTAATTGGCAAGTGAGCACACGATGGAGTGACCCACCTCCATGTCAAATAAAAATGCAATAAAGAGACAAACACAGACAACTGTTTTAGTAATAAAAGAAGGATAAAAACTTTATGAAATCATCTGCACACTATCAGATCCTCAAGTCCAATGTGAGAGGACATTTTCAAAGCTAAAGATCATAAAGACAAGGTTAAGAAATTCGCTGTCTGGAGAGAATTTGGAATCATACATTTTGTTATCCATATGAAAAGGAATTGTTAGATGAATTTGTCGCAGAAACAATTATTGGCAGATTCAGGCAATCATCTAGTGAACACAAACGATTTCTCTTAATATAGTAGACTGCATGCAAGGCTCTACTGTGCGTTTGAAATATCTGTTACTATGCAAATTATGCAGTAAACCGTTTAAAAATATCAACCAATGACTTTAAATAAAACAAATTCAATTATAATATTCTATATTTACATTTAGTATCTTTTGTTTAATCAATTCACCCCAAGCAAGGCGATAATGCCACTTAGACGCAATGGGCTACTGGGAGTGAAAGGGAATGAGAAGACTTTATAAAGAACTGGAAACCCAATCCTAAACAGGAAACAATGGATAAACCTAAAGTGTGTGAAACGAACCTTTCTACTCGGAGTCCATATACACTGGAATTACTAACAAATACACATTTTTCAAAACAAAAATTTTAATTGTACCCTTTTTTTCCATATGTATTTTATTTAAATTTTATTTATTCGTTAAGAAAATAAAATGGTAGCATTGTAGTTGTGGGTGGACCTGTTTGTCCTCTGGCAAGAAATATTTTTAGACTCAGTTTGCCATTGTGACTGGTTACATAAAAAAAAAATCCTATACAAAATGATGAGGAAATTTCGACCACCAATTGTGAGGAAAGGCAAAGAGAACGTGTCACGTAACATTGACTCTGGGCGGATATAAAATGACGAGATATGATAATATCCCCCCAGACACTATACCCTGGAAATAAAATGTCTTGTGGGGTGGGAAGGACGGAATATAATTACAATTAAGGAGAAGCTTATAAGAATGGAAAGGCGGGAAAGAGGACGTGGTAATAAAATAAACAACTTTCGCTTGATTCTACTCCTTTGTCTTTCTTTAACTTAGCCATATCTTCCATTCTTTTTTCTCTTTCTCCAGCAGACATTTCAATTTATAGCTTCTTTATGTGCGGTGTCCCCTCAAAACGTTGGCGATCATGGCTCTCCACAATTTCCTTTCTTTTGTAGAATAAATTTTCTCGTTTTGTTATTTCGCCCAAGCCCTGTTCCGTCATACATTTAGTCAAGCACATTCTTTTTCTTCTATGTGCCGCGTCCCTTCAGGACGTTAGCGATCATGGCTCTCCACAATTTCCTCTCCTCTGTAGTTCTTAATAAATTTTGTCTTTTTGTTATCTCGCCTAAACCCTGTTCTGCCATCCATTTACCCAAGCACATTCTTTTTCTTCTATGTGCCGCGTCGCTTCAGAACGTAGGCGGTTATGGCTCTCCACAATTTCCTCTCCTCAGCAGTTCTTAATAAATTTTGTATTTTTGTTATCTCTCCTAAACCTTCTTCTGCCATCCATTTACCCAAGCACATTCTTTTTCTTCTATGTGCCGCGTCGCTTCAGAACGTTGTCAATCACGGCTCTCCACAATTTCCTCTCCTCTGTAGTTCTTAATAAATTTTGTCTTTCTGTTATTTCCCCTAAGCTGTTTCGCCATCCATTCACTAATTATGTTATGCGTTGTTTTTCTCTGTCCATCTTGCCTACAATCTGTCCTGTGAGTATCAGATTTTCCGAGCCCTCTTTTCTCATTATGTATTATGTGCCCTATAAACGAATTATATATATGTGACGTCCTATACATGTGGCAGCTGCTGATTCAGGGTGTTGTCCTGGCAGCGGCGCCACTTGAGACGCTGACCCCGAGTGGGTGGTGTGATTTTGCAATCACGACACCGTATGTGAGTCAGTCTAACCCTGGGACACCCACTGAAGTCCTGATCGCGACGACAGATGTGACACTCTAACCCTGCTGGTTACCACGGCATCGGATGTGAGGTTCTAACTCTTGTCTTGGTCGCGGATGATGTCTGGTTAAATACAGCATCAGCCATGTCGTCCCCGGCTCGCCTCCAACGTCTGGTTACCGAACTACTTTGATCTCGGACCAACCTACCCACGTTGTGATTTGATCTTAGGTTGACGAGATCAATCAGGCGTCGGGCCGTAGCGCGAGCTGAATCCGAGTCAAGGGTGATGCTGCACAAATGAATATAGAATAAAAATAAAGGAACAATTCAAGGAGTTCAAATGTTGTTAAGGAATAACAATTTACTTTCTATCTGTTTGTTGGATACAGTGGTACGTCTCTCTCTCCCAACCCACGTCTATGGATTGTGACACTTCTGCGTTTCTTAGCGAGTTTTAGTATCTTAAGTTGTGTTTCAGTAAACGGCTTTTGGTATCTTCAATCGATGTTTGCTAAAACTGGCCTTGGTATCTTCAATCGATGTTTGTTAACTGGCTTTGGTGGAGAAATCTAAGTCGGACTTCACTGAACTGTTCTTGGCTAGAAGTTTTAAGTCGAAAGGCGTGGAATTCGTGCGGTCACCTGCTGCGAGGCTTATTCTTAACTGCCAACTGCAACTGTCGAACTGTGTCTGTGAGACTACCCACCTCTGCAACTCGTTGCACAAAGATATAGACCCCACGTCGTAGAATTTCTGTGCGGCGGATCGAGCGAGAGGCAGGCTCACAGGCAAAAGAAAAACACAACTACAAACTTGGGTAGGACGAAAAGAGGAGGGAAGGCGTGTGACCTTTTTGTGGATGATTAACTCTGGGCTGATTCTCGGCTGGCAAAAAAAAATATATATATCTTAGCTAACAATGTCCGGCTGCTAATGGGTCGCTCTTCGTCGTTACTTGCTCCGGCCTAAATCAACCTTCCTCGAACCTAAACTAAGTCTAACTAACTGCCGTGACCCAAAGCGCTCCCGTATATATGCAGAATCCTCTTTCATCATTTCCGGACAAGGGACACCCACGAATAAACCCATAACTTTTTCATGACCATTTCTCCCTTTGAAGAAAGTGGACATAAAAATATTTCTTAGCCTAGCTGACTCCGATTCAGGGACATTAAATTCAGACCCTTTTAAGTTTTGACCAGTTCACTATCTTCGTATTTTGACAAGTACTTAACACTCATCTATCCTTTTGGCCATATGTCCAAAACATGTTTTTATCTAGATTCCTAATCTAGTCATTGGGTCTTGAAGTTTGATACCCAGGTCAAATCTAACTAATCTTCTCGCACATATGTGTGCGCGCGCACGCACACACAGATGTGGGGGTGTATATATACACACACACAGATGTGCGGGCGCACACACGCGTGCGCATATATCCAACTCATAGTGTCACATGTCCGAAGAACTCTAATTCTGACTCCCTCTGACTGTGACTGCAACTCGACTGTCTGAACGCCCGGGGACGTTCGCTTATATGGACGTCGACCAAAACCCGGTGTGGGGCCAGACGCGGTCTGGGTTCTTTGATAATTTCAAATCCCCAATAAGGATTTTTGTTTTCGTACAGGAAAATTTATCCCTTTCCATTTTTGGAAATCTATCGCTCTTTGTTTCGAGGGGTTCTCCTCTTTCGTGAGGAAAGGTCGGAGGAGAATTGCCCTTCTAGGACTCTTCCTCTTTATACCGGTAGCTCATACCAAACCCTTCGAGGGGCGTCAACAACAATTCCCTTCCTTCTCATATCCTCACCTTCTGTGAGGAGAGGTCGGAGGAGAATTATCCCCTTAGGCTTATCCTTTCTCACATTGGTACCTCACACTAACCTCCTCGTGGGCGTCAGCAGGCTTCTCCTTCTTTACCATATTCTCACCTCTGCTACCCTGATGTGGGTGTGGCTAGGCTGGTGTTAGCTTACATTGACACTCCAAGGGAAAAGAAAAGAAAGAAAAAGAATTATTCTTTCCCGTGTCATCCCAAAATCTTTATGAACGCCACATTGCCATAATTTAAAAAAATTCCTTTCTGTTATCAACAGATTTCTTCTAGACCCCACAGCGTGTGATCATAAAATTATTTTATCTTACTTTGGACATCTGGTCATCATCCAGCACATTTATTGCTGACTTTTCAACTATTGTAATCAACCTTTAACTGGGTGGTTTTCAATTGACGAACAACATCCCTTTTCGCTTTTCTCGTTTCAATTGTCCAGGTGATCATTTCTGGCGACAGAAATCCTTCGTCGTATACACAGTTTTTGTCCATATCAATGTTTTTGTTTCGCTTAATTCGATTAATCCCGTCTTCCTTGTTAACCGAATTTCGTTGACCCCCTTTCTCCACACGCAGCTGACCGACATTCGAGATTTCGAGTGTCGGCCATCTGTGTGTTCAAAACCGTTGTTCTTATCAGGATATTAATTAATGTTGACAGACCTGAGATCCGCTTTTCCTACGACTTTCTGTTTTCTTGCGAGAAAAGAAGAACAATCATATTCCGCACCGCAAATGAAAGCAAATAAAATCTTTTACCCATTCTTTGTTTGTAAAAAGAAACAAATAATGTCGCTCAGTATGTCTTTCGATCTATCTATTGCTTTAGTAATTCCCGTTATTAATTTCTGTGATTAATTAATTAATCAATATATATATATATATATATATATATATATATATATATATATATATAATTTTTTACCTATACTCGGGCGAAAATATATATATATATATATATTATTTTTTACCTATACTCGGTGAAAAAAAACAGATAACACAATTTGTACACTATTTACATTATTCGGACTATTGTCCTCATCTTTGTTGCCATATTTATCACAACGTTTCGGCCGTTGTATGCTCCGGCCTTCTTCAGGTGGTTGAAATGTCGAACTGAACCCTTTATTTCGCTCGTTGGGATAGACTGTTCTAGTTAAGGACACATGGCTCAGTGGATAAAGGAGTTGGTTAGGTCCAGTGACAGGGCGCAGAGTTGTGAGTTCAATACCTGGTTAAGGCAGTGGAGAACTTGGAGAGGTGAATTAACAGGAGATAATATTAGACATGGCACGTGGAACTAGAACATGAAATACCAAAATTTGTCCCCCAAAGCACAGAAAGGCGCATACCCTACGAAGGGTTTTATCTCTCTAAAATGTGCGTTTTTAGGTTACTTTATTTTACTTTTACACAAATGTACAGTAGAAAATGTCATGATACTCTTTCTGAGCTTAGGTCTCCAGTTGGGACCCGGAAGAAAATGAGTGTACAACAGAAATCAAGGAAAATAATAATAATAATATTTTTTTATCATTTCACCCCAAAGCAAGGCAATAAAGCCACTCAAACGCAAGGAGTTACTGAGTGCTAGAGAATAAGAGATAATGTAATATTAAAGAGAGAGGACAATAAAATTGCAGAAATTAAGAAGATAGAAGATAACGATTGACCTTGCATTTAAAAAAGGCACTAAAAAAGGAGCATCTATATATATATATATATATATATATATATATATATATAATAAAGAAACAATTTATACAAAGAATTAAAAATGTGTCTTCCATCTGACAACTACTCAAATGTAAGGATCTTATTCTTCAAGGAATTGATAGTAAGTTAATCTCTCATTAAGTCTTGTTAGAGAAGTGATTTCACCATTAATCACATTAAAATTGCTATTTAATTCTTCGTATAAATTGTTTCTTTATGTTATAAAATATAAGCTGCACACACATACACACACACACACACACACACACATATATATATATATATATATATATATATATATATATATATATATATATAACTTTAAGCGTGAGTGACTGTGCAATATTCATTTTTTGTGGGAGGCGGCAAACTCAAGGGCTGCACGGGTGGCATTACACTTTATGCCATTGAATATGTGAGCAACGACGAAGTTTTAGAGAAAATGGAAACAAAAAGGAAACTTATATTTAACAGTGGGAAGAGACAGTTGAAATTTCTAGGGCACATAACGAGGAAAGAGGGCTTGGAAAATCTGATACTCAAAGGACAGATTGATGGCAAGGGAGACAGAGGACAACAACGCACAGCATACTTAATGAGCTTGAGTAAATGGATGGCGAAACAGGGTTTATGCTTGAAATAACAAAAAGACAAAATTTATTAAGATCTACAAAAGACAGGAAATTGTGGAGAGCCACGACCGTCTAGGTCCTGCAGGGACACGGTACAGAAGAAGAAGAAGAAGAAGAAGAAGAAGAAGAAGAAGAAGAAGAAGAAGAAGAAGAATGATCTTGACTGAATAGATGACGGAACAGGGAGAAATAACATAAAGACAAAATTTATTAAGAGCTACAAAGGAGAGGAAATTGTGGAGAGTCGTGATCGCCAACGTACTGAAGGGACACGGCACATCGAAGAAGAATGAGTTGAACTAAATGAATGTCGGAACAAGGTCTGGGAGAGATAACAAAACATTATTAAGAGCTATAAAGGAGGGGAAATCGTGGAGAGCCACGACCGTTTATCTCCTGAGGTGACAGGGCACAAGAAGAAGAACATATATTTCTCTCTCTCTCTCAAGTCCCGTAGATTGTCCATGTCCTATGCTGGTTGCCATACAAGACTGAATAACCCACCAAACCGGTTTTAAATTCAGAGTTGTCCATCTCTTAACTCAGTAGATGGATTCGTACCTTTCCCTGGAAACCGAATGTAACGAAATCGATTAGAATCCGAACTGTATTCCCTGATGACCTCGTTCCAAACCACTAACCATTATACCACCTTCACATGGTTGAGTAGTCTCAGTTTATTTAAAAAATGTAATTTTATCAAACTCGAGAGGCATACCTGTTACTGTGACAGCAGGCAGGACGCGCTTCCGTCGTTTCAAATTCAGTTGCTTGCTGTGAGTAAGGCCCCAGTCATTTTGTGGGCGTATAAATATATCTTTTTTTCTGTGTATGACGCTCTTTCTTTTCATCGACTGCGTATCAATAGGCAGGAATAGGATGGCATATATCAGCCAATCAAGATCGCCTTTCCGGCGAACAAGAGCTTTTACTCGTTGTTAAATGATATACTTCCATGATTGTGAGATTCATTGAATATCGAACAACTGGACCAGAAATGCACAGTTGGAACAGGATATATAAGTGTTTTGCACATCGAAATAATAAAGTATATATATATATATATATATATATATATATATATATATATATATGCACATTTCATTAAAAACGACTGACAAGGTGCTTTTATTTAGTTTTTTATACAATTCCTCATGCGATCTAATAATGATTTTCTTTTCGGATGATAAATTATATAAAAACTGATATAATATAATATAATAGCATCATCCACATGCAAAAAAAGGGTAAAAATAATGGAAGCCTTATTAATAAAAACAAACAAACCAACACTTAACTTTGAACATGGACATAATATCTTGACCGTGTTTTGAAACAAAAAAAATGAAACATTTTATAAAACATACATATAACAAACTATTTCTAATTCTAACAGTTGAAATATAATCCTTGTAAATGGCTAAATGTATAGCCGAAAGCGCTCGGATAAAAAGAACATTCGGACAGTTTTGATATAATTTATCATCCGAAAAGAAAAACATTATTAGATCGCATGAGAAATTGTATAAAAAACTAAATAAAAGCACCTTGTCAGTCGTTTTTAATGAAATGTGCATGAAAGAAGGATTGCTGCCTAAATACACAAATATATATATATATATATATATATATATATATATATATATATAAAATAAAAGGCTCAAACACTAATATTCCATGGTTATAATTTATTACATTGGAATCGTAATCACGATCCAATTCATCAGACTTACAAATTCCAAAAATTATAGGTCTGATGAATTGGATCGTGATTACGATTCCAATGTAATAAATTATAACCATGGAATATTAGTGTTTGAGACTTTTATATTATATTCTTACTCTGTCCTGGACATTGAGTTCTACCTGGATTCTATCCTCTTGGGAATTTATGTTTATACATATATATATATATATATATATATATATATATATATATATATATATATCGGCCACTAATATTATCAATATATATATATATATATATATATATATATATATATATATATATATATAAATATATATATATATATATATTAATGCATGTTTCATTAAATAATATAGACAAGTTTTGTCTATTTATTTTAAGTAAGTTCCTTTCGTATTGTCTGATAAGCTTAATCACATTATCGTTGAAAGACGAAAGGAAAACACAATGTTGACGCATGTTTGAATCCAATCTAAGCTTTTGGCTTACATAAGCCATTATCAAAGATGACAATTTTAATAAATCAAACAACACATATACGAAACCACAATAATGGCCCGCCCTTGCTGTTTGAATAAGCTCAAAGTAACGACAAACTCTTATTTACGAGCCAAGGAAGCGAAAAACGCGTCGTAGCTCGTCACATCACACATGACTACGCGAGAGTGAAAACGAGAAGTATTAAGTATGGGAAGCCATTGGTCTATATTATTTACTGAAACCTGCATTAATGAAAAATTGCTGCCGAAATATACACATTATATATATATATATATATATATATATATATATATATATATATATATATATATATATATATATATATGGGTTGGACAAAATAATGGAAAAACCTAGAATCTTAGTATCATAATTTTGAAACTTATATAAAACCATCAAACGTTTGTTATTTTTATATTTTTTTTTTATTTATTATTAATTTATCTTGTCTTATTTTACTAAAATTGTTGTTTATTTTACAGATATGATCAGAGGAAAAAAATCAAAATTCATTAAAATGGCAAATCTATCAGACTTTGAAAGAGGTCAAATTGTTAGTGCTCGTATGGCATGCGCTAGTGTAACAAAAAACGCTGAATTATTTGGTGTAGCAAGGAGTACAGTCTCGAAATTAATGACAGCATTTGAGAAAGTTGGAAAAACCTTCTCACTGAAACAAATCTTTGGAAGAAAGCGAAAGCTGTTTGATAGGGACCGTCGGTCTCTTAGACGGATTCTTAGGAAAGATCACAGGAATACAGCTTCGAAAATTACAGCAGAGCTTAATGACCATCTCGAGAACTCAGTTTCCTCAAAAACTGTAAGAAGTGAGCTGATCTGTAGTGAACAAAACAAGATCTAGATTTAAAATTCAAATGCTAAACACTGACTCATTGATTTTGTTAGAAATTAAAAAAGACTCGAATTTACAAACACACAGGCAAAAGCGAATCCAAAACAAAACTCGTGAAATTTCACACCTTGATGCGAAATGTTTTTGGTCAATAGAAAACTAGGAAACATTTAAAATAATCTTCAATTCTCAGAAACAGATTCTTTTATGGACCTTTTCGCGAGCCGACGCGAAGTTTGTTCGTCATCCAATGGAAAGGCCCGAATCATATCCGGGAGTGAATTCCCAAATGATCTTTTCAACCTCCACAAATAAAACAAAATAAAAGACAGGCAAGTTCGCCTGTAACCAGAGATAAGGAGGCGAGCATATTAACAAGTCCCTTGACAAACGTCAGGCAATCGTTATTATTATCTCTGCCTTTCTCCCTCCCCTCTTTTATACTTGATAAACGAACGGAAGATTTTAAGACTGAGCGACTACTTCAAAGACATTCTTACGCTTCGATAAAGCGATTGTTATTATTATCTCTACCTTTCTCCCTCACCTCTTTTATACTTGATAAACGAACGGAACATTTTAAGACTGAGCGACAACTTCAAAGACATTCTTACGCTTCGATAACGCTCATCCATACATACATACCTACATACACACATACGTTCCTGTCTACATACACATAAACTCATTCTTGCAAAGACTACTACGAACATTTTGACGACCTTGTATCAAGCAAAATACATTAATTTTATTTGTAGAGACCTTAATTGATTTATATGGATATAAATTTGTTGTTCACTTTACAATTTGATTTTCTTGTTTTACACCCCTCTTATGGTGGACTATAACTAACAAGGCCAAATCAAACTAACCTGTTTCAACACTCATACACTTCACTATAACTGATAACCCACTATAGAACAAAATCGGATTTCACGAGAGGGTTGCAATCAGAAAACTACTCCACTCACAAAGCAATATTGCAAAGCGCTTAGAGTAGAGTAGAAATCTACAGAACTGGTCCCTAGAACAGTGGAAGAATGCTATTTTCTCGGACGAGCCATCCGTTGCCTTATTTTCGATATCTGGCCGAGTATACGTGTGGAGACAGCCTAAAGAAACATTTGATCCAGACTGTCCTCTTCCAAGTGTTAAACATGGAGCAGACTCTGTGATGATCTGGCGGGAGGGGGCTATATCTTGGAAATCTGCTGGCCAAATGGTTTCCCTTCATGGCAGGACTATTAAAAAAACAATTACCAGATCAAATTCATCCTATGGTCACGGAACTGTTTTTGTGGGGAAAGGCAATCTTTCAGGATGATAATGCACCAATTCACACAGCTAAAATTGGGCCTGTGTGGCACGAAGAACATTCTAGTGAAGCAGACCATCTTATCAGGCCACCACTGTCCCCAGATCTCAATATTATCAAACATTTATTGCGCATTTTAGAAAAACAAGAAAGGAGTCGATATCCTCCACTATCATAACTTGAGACAGTTTTGGCAGAAGAATGGACAAAAATTCCTTTGGAAATCATTCAAACTTTGTTTGAGTCCATAACTCGTAGAATTCAAGCTGTAATTACTGCCAAAGGTGGTCCGACACCATATTAAAATAAATCTGTTTGAAATTTCCAGGTGTTTCCATTTTGTCCAACCCCTATATATATATATATATATATATATATATATATATATATATATATATATATATATATATATATATCCAGGTACGGTGCCTTAACACATTTGTAAGTCTGAATTTAACGTAGGCCATATTCGATTGGTTGGTCAGGGTAAAGGCCTCAAGTCTTTATTTTAGACATTTTTTTTCAAAAAATGAGGATGTATTATGCTTTAGAAGCCAAACTAATCGCTCATTCATCAGTCATTTACAATCACCTGAGGAGACGCATTGTTATGTGTTGAAACACGACTGCAATTGTGTAGCGATCCTTATATGTTTTTGTTGTAAGATATATATATATATATATATATATATATATATATATATATATAGAGACAATAGGAAAACTGTATTATTATATGGCTCTCCCCCATTTCCTATCCTTTGTAGCTTTTAATAAATTTTGTCTTTTCGTTATTTCTACTTGTTATGGGAACTTACCCATAATAATAATAATGGACTATTCCTGACCTTATAAAGACTGCGCCTCTCAAGAGGGAGGAGAGATAATTGTAAGAACATTGGAATAGTGATACTTGTCGAGACAACATAGTTCACTCTAACCAAATCTGATAGTCATTACTAATACTTCTACTTCTTTGTACATATTTCTGTTTGTAATATATCCTTGTTATTCCATGCCTGTGTTCGAGTTATTCTTCATTGGTTCTACCTTGGAGCATCTCCGTGGTACAAGGAACTTGGACCATAACACTACTAAACCTTGCTTCGCCATCCATTTACTCAAGCTCATTTTTTCTTCTATGTGCTGTGTCCCTTCAGGACGTAGGCGATCATGGCTCTCCCCCATTTCCTGTCCTTTGTAGCTCTTAATAAATTTTGTCTTTTTGTTATCTTGCCTAAACCTTGCTTCGCTATCCATTTACTCAAGCTCATTTTTCTTTTTCTATATGCCGTGTCCCTTCAGGACGCAGGCGATCATGACTCTCCACCATTTCCTGTCCTTTCTAGCTCTTAATAAATTTTATCTTTTTGTTATCTTGCTTCACCATCCATTTACTCAAGCTCATTCTTCTTCTTCTTCTTCTTCTTCTTCTTCTTCTTCTATATGGCGTATCCCTGCAGGGCGTAGGCGATCATAGCTCTCCCCCATTTCCTGCCGTTTGTAGCTCTTAATAAATTTTGTCTTTTTGTTATCTTGCTTCGCCATCCATTTTCTCAAGCTCATTCTTGTTCTTCTATATGCCGTGTCCCTTCAGGACGTAGGCGATCATGGCTCTCCACCATTTCCTGTCCTTTGTAGCTCTTAATAAATTTTGTCTTTTTGTTATCTTGCCTAAACCTTGCTTCGCTATCCATTTGCTCAAGCTCATTCTTCTTTTTCTATATGCCGTGTCCCTTCAGGGCGTAGGCGATCATGGCTCTCCCCTATTTCCTACCCTTTGTGGCTCTTAATAAATTGTATCTTTTTGTTATCTTGCTTCGCCATCATTTTCTCAAGCTCATTCTTCTTCTTCTTCTTCTTCTTCTTCTTCTTCTTCTTCTTCTTCTTCTATATGGCGTATCCCTGCAGGGCATAGGCGATCATAGCTCTCCCCCATTTCCTGCCGTTTGTAGCTTTTAATAAATTTTGTCTTTTTGTTATCTTGCTTCGCCATCCATTTTCTCAAGCTCATTCTTGTTCTTCTATATGCCGTGTCCCTTCAGGACTTAGGCGATCATGGCTCTCCACCATTTCCTGTTCTTTTGTAGCTCTTAATAAATTTTGTCTTTTTGTTATCTTGCCTAAACCTTGCTTCGCTATCCATTTGCTCAAGCTCATTCTTCTTTTTCTATATGCCGTGTCCCTTCAGGGCGTAGGCGATCATGGCTCTCCCCTATTTCCTGCCCTTTGTGGCTCTTAATAAATTGTATCTTTTTGTTATCTTGCTTCGCCATCATTTTCTCAAGCTCATTCTTCTTCTTCTTCTTCTCCTTCTTCTTCTTCTTCTATATGCCGTGTCCCTTCAGGACGCAGGCGATCATGACTCTCCACTATTTCCTATCCTTTCTAGCTCTTAATAAATTCTCTTTTCGTTATTTCTCTTAAACCTTGCTTCGCCATTCATTTACTCAAGCTTGCCAGGAAAGTTACGTGTCCTTTACCGCTATCCCTCTTGATTCGAACTGTCCCGTGAGTATTTAATTTTCCAAGCTTTTGTTGTATAATATCAGCGGCATCAGTTCAAACTCAGGCTAAGCAATTGCATCACATTATTTTTTTTTTTAATTTTTACTCATTTTTGTTTATTTACTAGATATTAAATTATGTCTCCATAATTTACTGATACCTTTCAGTTAACCTGATGAATATTTAGGAGAGTCTCTAAAATTAGAAAATTTAAAAGCAATAAAAACATTTTTACTTTTGTTTATAAATACTTGTTGCAAAATAAAATATTTCATGTGTATTCGACACTTTGTAACAATGACTGGCCAATAAAATCAAGCAACACAAAAGTAAAAATACCAGAATTTCTGTTTTCTTTTTCTCCATTTGCAGTCTCTGATGAAGCCTTAATAAAAGTGAAATGTTAGATTGATAAACATTCCCTATTTGTTCTTTATCTTATTCTGTCGCACTCCAATCCGTATTTGATCCCAATTCATATATGCATGTGAATAATGACAAAAGAAAAACTTATCTTAGCTAATGTCTTTCGTCTTCTGATGGACTTTATCAAGGCAAATATGAGGATTTTATTTTGCAACAAGCATTTTTAAGAAAAAGTAAAAATGTTACGTTTTCAAAATTTTTAAATTTAAGACTCTCTCATAAATATTCAACAGACTAATTGAAAAGTCTCGATAAATTATGGAGGACATTAAGTGGGTAAATGATGTGTTTTTTATGCAATTAATATTTAAATTATTTTTTTAATTTTAGAATATTTATGAGCATTTCTTAAATTTAAAAATTTTGAAAAGCAATATTTTTACTTTTGTTTATAAATACTTTTGCAAAATAAAATCGTCACTTTTGTCTTGATAAATTCCATCAGAGAATGAAACACATCTGCTAAGGTAAGTTTTCCTTTTTATCTTTATTCATATTGTCCTTTTACAGATATACTAATAAGGACAGGGGGCTTGGAGAATTTAACACTCACAGGGCAGATTGAATGTAATAGAGAGACAGAGAGAAACAGTGAATGGCAGGATAGGGAGGGGAAAAGATAGTAAAATGACAAACATTGCTACGAAGGATAGGATGTTGTGAAGAGCCATGGTCACCCAAAAAACTGTGGGGACACGGCCCATCGAAGAAGAATTGAGAAAGTCTACACAGATGCAAAAATAAAAGAAAAAAAATGAGTCTCTCCAAGACAGGAAAGAATTATCAGGCATTCTGCCGAATTAGAGGATAACCTCTTGGTAGAACAATCCTCTTGAAATGCCTGGGAAAGGCAGTGACAAGATCAAAACTCTGACATTATTATCAACCTAACCACAGATCAAAAGGAAACATTTTTCAACAGGCTGGTAAGACTGGACTGCTTCGTGACATCTAGAGTGACATTCTATCTCTCTCTCTCTCTCTCTCTCTATATATATATATATATATATATATATATATATATATATATATATATATATATATATATTATGAAATGGACAAAGTCCGACAATTATTTTAAGACAATTTTGTTTATACATTCTTTTTATAGATACAAATATTTAAGTAAATGCTCTGTTTTATAATAAACAGTATTAAACAACATTTACTGGCCTGAATGTCTGAGAAATTTTCATAGAAAATATTCGCCCTCCGACAATATGAATATAATAGCGTTTACTAAATTCTTCCAGTTGCCAAGGACATTTTGTTTTGTTAGTTAATTTGTTTTAATAAATTCATTTCGTTTTTGCCTTGAAAAAGTTCACATTGGACGAAACGCGTCGGCTAATAATAAAAAATAATATAACACTTTGCTGCTAGAAACATTTAAGAACTTTGTTGTCACTTTTCTAAGATCTTCCTGTTTACATTTATAAATAATGTCTTTTTCTACAGGTTAACTTTGAGAAATTTTTCATATATATATATACATATATATATATATATATATATATATATATATATATATATATATATATATAACAAGCAACTGATTAGACAGCTGGAAAAGATCGGTATAAAAATAAGTAGACCCAATATGTCTATATTATACAATGAAACATGTTTAAATGAAGATATGTTGCCAAAATATACATACATATATATGAAGAAGGTCACAAAACCTGAAACTCGTGTAGCGAAATATACAAAATAAATTTATGAAAAAATTCACATAATAATCAAAATCGGCTTTTTTTCTCTTTCAAATATACATTTTTCTCACGTTGCAATCTCTCCCTTATATATATATATATATATATATATATATATATATATATGTGTGTGTGTGTGTGTGTGTGTGTGTGTGTGTGTGTGTGTGTGTGTGTTTCTGTGTTTGTGCGTGTGTGTGTGTGTGTATGACACTTGATTATATATGTATGTGCGTGTGTGGATGATACTTGATTATATATATATATATATATGTGTGTGTGTGTGTGTGTGTGTGTGTGTGTGTGTGTGTGTGTCTGTGTGTGTGTTTGGTTAAGTAATTTAGACGTATTATGTGTATTTATTTTAGTTTTAATCCTTTCAAGTCCACGAATTATTTTCTTAGTAATGAAGGAAATTGCTTAAGAAAAATTCCAGAATATTCTTTCAAATAATTTTTATTTTCCCAAGTACTTTCAATCTCATATTCAACATATCTATCGATGTGTTATGCGTTAACACTGTAAATTCAAAATATTTTTGACCTCTATGAAAGGGAGGTAACTTATGTGATTTTTTAAAAAAAGATTTTTTAATTGCAGTATTTTAATTTTGGATTTTTTATATAACACTTTGCTGCTAGAAACATTTAAGAACTTTGTTGTTATACTCGTCGTAGACTTTATGTGTTTTTCGTCGCATTTCTCTTATAAAGAGCTTCCTGGATTTTAAGTATTTTGCTTATTGTTATCTTGATGACGCTCTGAAGTATTTTCAAGTAATATGTGTCTAAACTGTGAATATGTTTATGAGTGTCCCTTTAAATGTTCTGAGATTGAACTATCATCGTTCAAGTAAAGCGTAAGCCTTCTCGTCATTGTCGTTGTTGGTATTATAAAATTTATGTAATATTATTATCACGTGTATCAATAATTTATGAATTAATAGATTTTCTTCTAACAATAAAATTTTCAATGAAAATAAAAAATCTTATAATGAAGCCCTCAAAAAGAGTGGCTTTAAACAAAAATTATTTGACCATAAATTATTTACCACATATATATATATATATATATATATATATATATATATATATATATATATATATATATATATATATATATATATATATAGCCAGGTAAGATGAGACTGCAACTGTGTAGCGATTTTGACATGTTTTCGGTGTAATATCCTAAAATTATATATATATATATATATATATATATATATATATATATATATATATATTCTGGCTTAAAAGTCACTCCATCAGGTGGCATTTAACCTAACTCCTGAGGAGGGCTCTTGATTGGGACTTCTTCATATTAGGTAGGAAGGAGTAGATGCGATAGGCAACAATAAACTACAGAACTCAAAATTGATCACTGCATTTAAGTACTGCATTAATATTTAAGCTTACCTTTTAAAAGTTCAACAATATTTCCAGCAGAATGTTCTTCATTGGGCCTTCATCACAATAGATAGGGAGGAGTAGATGCTATAGGCAACAATAAACTACAGAAGAACTCAAAATTGATAGCTGCATTTAAGTATTGCATTAATATTTAATCTTACCTTTTAAAAGTTCAACGATATTTCCAGTGGAATGTTCTTCATTGGGCCTTAATCACAATAGATAGGAAGGAGTAGATGCGATAGGCAACAATAAACTACAGAAGAACTCAAAATTGATAGCTGCATTTAAGTATTGCATTAATATTTAAGCTTACCTTTTAAAAGTTCAACAATATTTCCAGCCGAATGTTCTTCATTGGGCCTTAATCACAATAGATAGGGAGGAGTAGATGCGATAAGCAACAATAAACTACAGAAGAACTCAAAATTGATGGCTGCATTTAAGTATTGCATTAATATTTAAGCTTACCTTTTAAATGTTCAACGATATTTCCAGAGGAATGTTCTTCACTGGGCCTTAATCACAATAGATAGGGAGGAGTAGATGCGATAGGCAACAATAAACTACAGAAGAACTCAAAATTGATGGCTGCATTTAAGTATTGCATTAATATTTAAGCTTACCTTTTAAAAGTTCAACGATATTTCCAGAGGAATGTTCTTCACTGGGCCTTAATCACAATAGATAGGAAGGAGTAGATGCGATAGGCAACAATAAACTACAGAAGAACTCAAAATTGATAGCTGCATTTAAGTATTGCATTAATATTTAAGCTTACCTTTTAAAAGTTCAACGATAATTCTTCTGCTGTCATATAATTTAACAAGTTGAGTTGAAAATATTTGACACAGTGAAACACTGACATTCGCATTTATTATATATATATATATATATATATATATATATATATATATATATATATATATAGTATTAATTTAAAAACTGTTTGTGAGCCAAAATTGCTGAATATCAAACTTGGCCATCGAACTTTAGTACAAGAATTAATAGGAAAAGTTTTACTTCGAAATTTCGTGCTTAGATATTTCTCGATTTTTATTTTGTACTTTTGAGAAACATCAGAATTAAAGTCAACACCCAGATACGACAGTCTGTCTCATGTTAAACGCAATCGTCAGGACATGTGCGTTGTGTTTTTGTCGGGTCAGTGATGCATTATGCGTAGTCTTTTGTATTATTCTAAACGGTTAGTTTGATGGGCGCGGTTTGTTAATTCGTTTATTATTTATTCAGTTTATTTACTTATTTATTTGGATGAATTTATTTTACTCGTTTTTGTTTATTTTATATTTTATTTATTTTCATTTATCCTTGTTTCATTTATATATATATATATATATATATATATATATATGTGTGTGTGTGTGTGTGTGTGTGTGTGTGTGTGTGTGTGTGTGTGTGTGTGTGTGTGTGTGTGTGTGTGTGTGTGTGTGTGAGGATCAAGTTTTCGTTCTATTATCTTCCTGGTTTTCGTCGAAAAATTTTTCATTTTCTTTTTTTTTTTTTTCTTTTTTTTCAAAGAAAGTTATTTCGTAAATCCAGACCTACATTGTTTTACAGACAGCATCGGCTTTAAAGTGTCATGTTTCGGTAACGTAAAATTGTTTGCATATTAAAAATGCCAGTCATTTCTATCAGTTATGTGGCAGTGTTGATTGTTGATATGTGACGGTGTGGAAACAACGGTATCGGACAAACAGACACACAGACACTTAGATACATAGATAGATAGATAGATAGATAGATAGATAGATAGATAGATATGAACAGAATCCGATAGATAGATAGATAGTTACGAACAGAATCAGATAGATAGATATGAACAGAATCAGATAGTTAGAGAGATAGATAGATAGATAGATAGATAGATAGATAGATAGATAGATATGAACAATGAGATAGATACATAGATCGATCGATCGATCGAGAGAGAGAGATATGAACAGAATCATATATATATAGATATATATGAACAGATAGATATGAACAGAATCAGATAGATATATACATAGATCAATAGAGAGATAGATATGAACAGAATCACATATATAGATATATATGGACAGACAGTCAGACAGATAGATAGATATATAGATATGACGAGACTGAGATAGATATATACAGAGATAGATCTGAACAGATTACGATAGACAGATTAACGATAGGTTAATTTCTTTCTCTCAGTAAGAGAGAGGGCTGTTTAAATAGTTTTAGACCAGTCCATCTTGTGGGGGTGTTCAGCTACTCTACAACAGCTTGTCCCTACATTTGTTAGTTCCTTAGTTCGTACGACCGCTACGCCCTGCTAATATCTCATAAATAAATGACGATTCCGTTTTAATCACGTGGAAAAACAAAAACATATCAGATTTGATACTTGGTTTCAGTGAAAGAAAGACAGCCGGAAGTTTTTAACGTCTCCTGCTAATACCTCGTAAATAATGGACTTATTCCGTTTGGATGGCGTGAGAAAACAAAAGACATATCAAAGACGCTACTTGGTTTCAATGAGAAAATGAAAGAAAGAAGAGAAGATAGAAGTTTTTAACGTCTGTTTCAGTGAAATGGAAAAAGTTGTCAATTTCAAAATATTTTCATTTCTACCGCCTTAAGGTGAAGGTCATTAAAAAAAATACCTCACACACAACAATTGAACAATTCATTAAAATAGCATACAGTATAGATGCCTCCTTTTTGTGAACTTAGTTTCGTTTTTTCTATACATGTTTCTTCACATTTATTTCAAAATACGTAACGGCGGCAAAACAGCGTGCATCAATTTATTTACCATCAAGTTATGTGGCACAATTTTCCAGCTATACAGATTGTTTTGAGACATCCACATAGCGTCTTCACCTAACAAGTACTTACCAAACACCCGAGATATTTGTTTCTAAAAAAAATTTCTAATGAAGTGTAGCTCTAGAACCCATTGTTTAATTTTAATGAGATTTGACACTGCACTCGGCAGCGGTTCAAGGTACAGTATGCCCCTAAATTGGGTGGGGTATTATGTATCGTTGAAGCTGTATGTCGGGAACACACACACATATATACATACAAGATTAGAATTTTCGTATCATATTAATTAATGTTTCATTTAAGATATTCAAATACAAGAAGATTCTACGATGTGTATATGCAAATAAAGAAGGCATCTTATAAAGGCGTCCGCAGAGAAATAGAGAATGTAGCCTTATCGATAGAGTTCGTTTGTTCTCTTTAGCCTTTGCTACCGACTTCTAAGAATAAGGGTGAGAGTTTCAGTCTTATTGGCAGTATTTTTTTGCAATTCTTTTTCGATTTGAGCTATTTGCTAACGTTTGTAGAATGACAAACTGGACGATGCGATAAAAATCAACAGAAATTAAGGTGAAACCCAATTCAGATATCTACAAAGATGTGTCAATCTATCAAAAAAACGCTAGGCACGTTGGAGTAATGGATAGCGGCTCGGATTGAAGAAACGGAGAGCCGAGTTCGAATTCCATTCGAATCCATTGCATTCACTTACGTGCTAATAGCCTTGGGAAAGGTATGAATCCTCTTCTTCTCCCCCACCAGCTATGGGTAAATAGGAGGACAGACTGGGTTCTATAGCCTTTTATGGCAACTGGCCTACCACAGAAAAAAATGGCAACTTACGGCGGGAAAAATCTGCCTCGTCAGTCATGTATCGAAAGATACATGATCGCCTAAGCGTGTATCACGCATGGCACATAAGTCACTGACTGACTTTCCAGTCGAATCCATTACATTCACTTACGTGCTAATACCCTTGGGAAAGGTATGAATCTTCTTCTCCCGCCAACTATGGGTAAATAGCAGGACAGACTGGGTTCTATAGCCTTGGATGGCAACTGGTCTACCGCAGAAAGAAATTGCAACCTACTGCTGGAAAACATCTGCCTCGTCAGTCATGTATCGAAAGATACATGATCGCCTAAGTGTGTATCACGCATGGCGCATAACTGTCTTTGTCTGGTGGACTTCCTGCTTTGAAAAATCAGCATTCGAAGCTTTTGCCTGTGATCGAACTGCACCCAGTGACGCCAATGCATAATAGGCTGGTAACTTAAACGACAGGAAAGTCCATCGTATAAACGTTCTTATTCATTGCTGTCTGCGTTCGCACTGACATTTTCTCTAAACGCTTCCAAGCCAAACAAGCAAGACGTTATTCATAAATGTATTGGGACAAGTCGTGCCGAAACGTATTCGGTCGATTAAGTTTTCCTAAAATAGACTTGTATTTATTGAAATCATAGAATGTTTCTCTCTGAGACGTTTTCGTTTTATTGTCATTTCTTGTTCATTGTTAAAAAAGACTTGCACTGAAGCACACATACGCAATCACACACGCATGCACACGCGCACACATCCACACACGCACGCACGCACGCACGCAGACAATAAATTAAAGTTACAGTCTGCCATAAAAAGAACATCGATCGATGTACCTACTTCATGGCTCACGGCCACATTACGTTGAAACAGCGGTTCTCGGACGATCACCGAAGTTAAGCAACGTCGAGTCTGGGCAGGACCCAGATGGGTGACAGCTTGGGAATACCAAACGCTTGGATGTGTGGGTGGTGTAATGGATAACGGCTCAGAGAGTCAAGTTTGAATTCCAGTTAAGTTCATTACATTCACCTACGCACAAATACGCTTGGAAATGGAAGGAATCCACCTCTTCTCCAACTCCAGCTATGGGTTAAATAGTAGGCTCGTATCTGGAAAAATCACTGTTATCTCTCAAAAATTGTTAATGTAATATTCACTCACAAACGAGAATAATCAAACGGTTGATAAACCGTAAAAGTAAATCAATTAAACTGTCTTTAAATTTAATACAAGTAAGAAGTTACTCGTATTATATATATATATATATATATATATATATATATATATATATATAATACGTGTAACTCTTTACATATATATATATATATATATATATATATATATATATATATATATATATATAACAGCTGGCCACTCGTGTTCGAGGATACCCGTCTGCTAGAGCGGCTAGCCAATCCCTACTGCAGACGCTCGCTCAGGCACATTTGTATTTGCTCAACATCCACAGATCCCACCTGTGGTTTATACTGTAGCTATGCTGAGCAGACCTTAGTTACAGTTTCTGTGAGCGAGCGTCATCAACAATTTGAACAAGGCCAGCACGCTGAAGCCCTCGGCCACGATGACTTGTCACTTTGTGCTAGCACAGCTATCGACGGCCCTCAAGAGTTCCGTCTACCCAGTTTCACACACAATGCTTGGATCAACCCGTGGTATGGTTTTCAGGCACTTTTCAAAGGTGTCGCACACTGGGATCGACCTCGATAACATCAAGAATTCTCCTTACTAACAAATCAACCATATATATATATATATATATATATATGTGTGTGTGTGTGTGTGTGTGTGTCTGTATCTGTGTATTAAATTTATCACACCTAGAAAGGTCGAGATTATTAATGACTTTAGGTGAGTCGTTTTTTGACATTCCCTTCTGTTAGGTTTTTAAAATATTTGACTCTCTCTCTCTCCCCCTCTCTGTCCCTCCCTCTCTATGTATATTTATATGCATGTATACTAAATTCTAAATTCAAGGAAGTAAAGCATCTAATTTTGTTCATATCTATCTATCTATCTATCTATCTAAAACTGTTCATATCTATCTATCTATCTATCTAATTCTGTTCATATCTATCTATCTAATTTTGTTCATATCTGTCTATCTAATTTTGTTCATATCTATCTATCTATCTTATTCTGTTCATATCTATCTATCTTATTCTGTTCATATCTATCTATCTATCTATCTATCTATCTATCTATATATCTATCTATGTATCTAATTCTGTTCATATCTATCTATCTAGCTATCTAATTATGTTCGTATCTTCTATTTTCTCTTCTTTCTTTCATTTTCTCATTGAAACCAAGTAGCGTCTTTGATATGTCTTTTGTTTTCTCACGCCATCCAAACGGAATAAGTCCATTATTTACGAGGTATTAGCAGGAGACGTTAAAAACTTCCGGCTGTCTTTCTTTCACTGAAACCAAGTATCAAATCTGATATGTTTTTGTTTTTCCACGTGATTAAAACGGAATCGTCATTTATTTATGAGATATTAGCAGGGCGTAGCGGTCGTACGAACTAAGGAACTAACAAATGTAGGGACAAGCTGTTGTAGAGTAGCTGAACACCCCCACAAGATGGACTGGTCTAAAACTATTTAAACAGCCCTCTCTCTTACTGAGAGAAAGAAATTAACCTATCGTTAATCTGTCTATCGTAATCTGTTCAGATCTATCTCTGTATATATCTATCTCAGTCTCGTCATATCTATATATCTATCTGTCTGTCTGTCTGTCCATATATATCTATATATGTGATTCTGTTCATATCTATCTCTCTATTGATCTATGTATATATCTATCTGATTCTGTTCATATCTATCTGTTCATATATATCTATATATATATATGATTCTGTTCATATCTCTCTCTCTCTCGATCGATCTATGTATCTATCTCATTCTGTTCATATCTATCTATCTATCTATCTATCTATCTATCTATCTTTGTTCATATCCATCTATCTATCTATCTCTGTTCATATCTATCTATCTATCGGGCTCGGAATACCCCACGTTAAAAACCGGCCTTGTGCCACATCCCGCTTTGTGGGGGAGGTTTCGGCTAAATACCGAGAAGTTAACGATTAACTATTTATTACATTAGTCTGTCTTGTCAACCGTGTACCAGATTTTATTCTCCTGAATATTTTATTTTATTTTTTTAAATGTGTGTCAACTTTTCCTATTTAGGACACAACACAAACACAATTATTATATGAGTTCTAATTGGTATTTCATCTCATTTCTCTTGTTTATTTAACCCCAGCAGATCTTAAGTTTGGATATGTCAGAAATCTTGCATTCATTTTTTTATAATCTGACTCTTGTGAAGATAAAACATGGCAGATGAAAGAATCTACTTTCAGGAGCAACAGAAAGCACCGGCCATTTTCCCAGCATATTCAGTAATGGATCGTATACATGAGTTCCACTTGAGGGCTGGGGTGAAATTGATCGCAAGCTGTAATGCTGATCCATACGTAAATAAAGCCATCATTTTTTATGGGTACTATGCTAGTTAGTAATAACGTTTATACTTACTAAGAATCGTCCGTTTACTCAATAACCACAGATCCACCGTAGAATTTTAAGAATCCTACAAGCCAGAAAAAAATTAATACTAATAATAGTATTGTAGCGATTACTACTATGTTTGACACGCCTACATTTTTCTCAACTGTGATTGGTCAAATAATAAATACTAATTATCACAGGACAATTTACTGATCGCATTCACCACACTGAATTTTTCCTACTGTTAATTCACAAACATGCTTTTGTTATAAAATCACCGATTGGGTAATTTTTCATCCAATCAGATATTTTTTGTGTGCTCTCGAAATTTCTCCCGCCGTTGTCCTGGGAGCCTACCCATGGTTATATAAACCGGAATTCGTTCCAAAAATAGACAGTAGAAGCAGAACTCAGTAGAACTCAGCAACTGACACGCGTCTACACAGACTATTCATTCTACTCACTGCGCACGCACGCACACAGAACTTAAATATCATTCACCATCAGTTCTATGTAACAAGCCAAGTTGCAACAGCTCTGTTAGTTATATCTAATCCACAACTGATTTATTACATGTTCTTCTGAAAACATCATTCTATCTAATACAGAACTTTGAACATTCTTTCAGAAAACTTGTTTATTTACATTTAATCTTTCAGCTAACGGATAAAGGGAAACTACTTTTTCTCTCTTATTGTTTCACACATTACAAAAAATGTTTTGTATTTGTTGATTTTAATATATATTTTATCGTTGAAACAAAAATCGGTTTTCCATTGTTTTTCCTTGATACGATGATGTATAATTGTTAAATGCTATTCAACACGCAGCCACATCAACCTTTTCGACACAACCGGCATTCGCAGTACGATGAAATTAGATGAAATATAAGCGCGACCCTCAGTTTCATGTTGAGCTGATATTCACTTCTTCACCAAATCCTGTAGACTGGCGCTACAGAATCACAAACAAATATCTTTGTCAAACAACAAACAACCACGTCAACTGAAGACTATTAACAGTAACAACAATATCAGTTAATATAGACAGTACATGTAACTTGAAAGGAAAATAATGCTATAATTGTGATGTTAAATTTCCACAGAACCTTAAACAAAAGGTTTGGAAGGAAACTACTAACTGTTCGGTTAATGAATGCCTAATATTTGCTGTATGGAAACGGTCAATCACACCAAGACCATTAACATTATTACGATGAAAGGGTGGTGAAAAAAAAACTGAGCAAGTACCTCATTTTCTTTGTCTCCTTAGTTAGACCGAGAAATTTGAGCACCTATTCATTTACCCATTCTATAAGATTCTCCTGGATACAAAATGGGGTCTGCCTCTTATTGTTATCAAGATCGTGCCTTGAGCGGCTCTTGGGTCCTAAACTCAACCCAAACCACAAGTGGAGCACGTACATAAGATCCAGCTCTAAAGAGCCTGGAAAAACGGTCGGTTCCCTGTCGTGCTTCAGTAGGTACCTCACTCCTCATGCTATCTAGCAGATCAGACCGAAAATGGGGTACTACTGACATACACTAGTTCAAAAGTTTGACGCCACCCCCAGAATTAGCATGAGACGAACTTGACAGAAGAATGAAAAAAAAAATGAAAAAGAGTTCTTCGCCTCATTGAAAAAAGAATAGAATCAATTATCACACTTAAACTTCCAGAAACTTTTACAACGAACGCCAAAAGTCTGTGCTGCAGTAATCAAGGTCCATGATATCCTTAGCATCCTTCTGTAGAACCACATCTCTGTTGCCTCGAGTCTCTTCTTCATCTTTGAAGAAATCTTCCAATATTCGCTACAGTAAAGCAGGACAGATGTCACGTAGGAGTTCAGTACTCTTTCCTTTGTTACCAAAGAGATCCTCCTGTCTCGCAATACTCTGCCCAGCTTTTGTAATGTGTCCTTGGCCATCCAGATACGTCTCAGGATCTCAGTGTCGCACTTACCGTCCTCTGTCAAGACGCTTCCCAGGTATTTCATCTTCTGCGTCTGCTTGGTTCTAGTGTCTCCGACCTTCAAATCGCAGTTCGGGTTCATCCTCTTCCTGACGACCATGCACTCTGTCTTCTTGCTATTTATGCTTACTCCCTTCTTATTCGTCCTTGCCTTGAATATTGCTGCCACATCTGGGCTGGTGCTCCTGCTTGAGATTCTTGATAAAATCCAAAGAAGAATCTGCAATGTTATTGGTCCTAACTTGTCATCTCTGCTTCAGTCACTTTTCCACCGACGTAACGTAGATTCCCTTTGTTTTTATTTATAAATAATTTTATGGTGATTAATTGGATGAGCTCTAAAATTAATTTAAGCGCTGTACTAGATTGGCGGCAAAGACGCATCAATTTACAGTTGAAATGACTGGATGTGACTGTTTCTTCTATCGCACTTCTTGCTTGTGGAACTCTTTTCCGGCGTCTTGCTTCCCAGTTAACATTGATCTTCAAAAAATTAAATGCAATATCAATTGTTATCTTCTGTCTTCTTAAATCTTGTTCTTTTATTGTCCCCTCTCCTTAATAGTAGTTTTTCTCATATTCTCTAACACTCAGTAACCACTTGCGTCCTAGTGGCTTTATTGCATTTGATATTCAAAAATTTAAATGCAATGTCAATAGTTATCTTCTGTCTTCTTAATTCTTGTTCTTTTATTGTCCTCTCTCCTTAATAGTAGTTTTTCTCATATTCTCTAACACTCAGTAACCTCTTGCATCCTAGTGGCTTTATTGCCTTTGATCTTCAAACATTTAAATGCAATGTCAATGGTTATCTTCTGTCTTCTTAATTCTTTTATTGTCCTCTCTCCTTAATAGTAGTTTTTCTCATATTCTCTAACACTCCTATTAGCTTTATTGCTTTGCTTGGAGGTGAAATTATTAATATATATATATATATATATATATATATATATATATATATATATATATATATATATATATATATATATATATATATTTGCTAGCTTAAAAGCCGCCCTTTCGAGCGGCATTTGAGATACCTCTTGCGGAGGGCTCTTGGTTGGGCCTTCATCACAATAGCTAGGGAGAAGTAGATGCGATAGGCAACAATAAACTACAGAAGAACTCAAACCTGATTGCTGCATTTAAGTATTGCTTTAATATTTAAACTTACGTTTTAAAAGTTCAACGATAATTCTTTTGCCGCCACTTAATCTAAAGACAATTTGATGTACGTAGGTCCTTACTTTTCATACAATTATTTTTATTTCATGGTTTTCTTTTGCTGTATTTCGCAATTAATTTCAATTATACCTCAATTTGTTTACAGGTTATAAAAATTGTTATCATACAAAAAACTTCGTCGCAAAAAATGACGTAAAAAAAATCCCCGTATACAATCACGGTAATAAAAACTGGGAATTCCAAAATTTCATATGATACGCTCTACTGAAAGTTAGAGAGTTGTGTCCCTTTAATTGCTCCTATCAATAGAAGCCAAGAATCCAACATGGCGGAATCCGAAAACAATCGCAGTAATGAAAATTTGGGAATCCAAAATTTCAGGATTGCGGGTCCGGATCCGGCCCGGAATGTTTTTAATTTTCTCACGGAGACGGTCTGATTCCAAAATTGTATGATATGTTGGGTTACGGCCTCTAGGAGTAAAGTTTTAAAAAAGTCTGACACAAGCGTAAATATCCACTGTGAATTTTACAAACATACTAATTGTAGCCTAAACAGATTTAGAATTTTGGGCGGGGCAGACTGATTTGAACTTTGAATGAGATCATAAAACTGGTCGGTACAGAAATCACCCAGTTAAACGTGTCTTTCGACATCAACGAACACTGAACTATAGATAAGGGTACCCTTATCCATCACGTCAGAATATTTCGACACAAAATAAAAGGCAGATAAAATGTTGTTTTTTTTTTGTCCGTTAGCGCTTTTTTGCGCCGTTGTTCTGGTCACCACTCCCCTCCATCTCACAATTCTCGTTCAATATAATATTCAAGGCAGAATAGTGCAATGGCTTGCCGGTTTCTTGCCGGGGGTTGTTAAGGTTATGTCGTTACTCCTCTTAGAGATGGATTTGTTTCTGAAGTTACCTTCTTCCAGCCTTTGTCTAAAGAGGTAGAATCTGATTTGAATTCGGGGTTAGTGTACATAATACCTCATCTCAGAAATATAGACAGATACTGAAAGGCCGAAACGTTGTAATAAATATGGCGACAAAGATGAGGACAATAGACCGAACAATGTAAATAGTGTACATAATACCTCATCTCAGATATATAGACAGATACTGAAAGGCCGAAACGTTGTAATAAATATGGCGACAAAGATGAGGACAATAGTCCGAATAATGTAAATAGTGTACATAATACCTCATCTCAGAAATATAGACAGATACTGAAAGGCCGAAACGTTGTGATAAATATGGCAACAAAGATGAGGACGATAGTCCGAATAATGTAAATAGTGTACATAATACCTCATCTCAGATATATAGACAGATCATTATTCATTTTGACTCGTCTTTCGTCATTTCGTTTGTTGCTTATTTAAAACTGTCAGTAGTAAGAGGTGCGCCATGTTTCTCAGCATTTGAACCTCAATAATAAATATTAACCACCAATTGTATTTTTCTGGGAAGATCTCGAAAACTATAATTATTAGCTACAAGAGTAAGAGTTTTATTTACTTGCTTACTATTACGTCCGCTGTTGGAATTTTGCACAATACTTCCTTGACCACGCTACATGTGTGTCAAAAATCAACACTCTAGTTGTACTAACTTCTAACTTATTGCAAAAATAATCTTTTAAGAAATTTACTGAAAGAGTAAAAATTTTATTTTCTTGCTTACTATTACGTCCGCAGTTGGAATTTTACGCAAGAATAGTTCCTTGTCCACGTAACGTGTGTGTCAAAAATGAACACTCTAGTTGTACTAACTTCTAACTTGTTACAAATATAATATTTTAAGAAATTAGCTGTATAAAAAATTCATCAGGTCACGTTTTTAGCTCCATATCGTTGTTGAACGATGCACCCCTCAAATTGTTAGAAAGCAAACGAAAAAAATGGTAGTCTGAAAGGGCTAAATCAGGAGAATTTGTTGTATATGGAAGAAGTTCCCAACTGAGGCTTTAATTGTACTTTTGGTAATGTTAGTGAGCAGTGCCATCCAACGGTATCGCCGATCAGGTTTTTTTCAATTGAATTGCGTCTGTTCATTTGTTCGACATACAGTTTACGATAGACCGTTTGGTTGTTTTAAAGCATGAATTTCCATATACAGTTTTAGTAGCTTTGTAACCTTGATTAAAAGCAATGAGACTATGTCGTACATGCTCTTTCTTATGTACTTGGCATTCATCTCAAAGGAGGTGTCTAATCTGAAATAAAATTTCAATAACGTTAGACAAGAGTTTGACAAGAGTTGCTAAGAAGCAAAAAATCGTTCGCAGGACATAAAAAAATGGACGAGTATATATAACAACCTAATAACTAAAATCTGGGACGCTCTTTGAATTTTAATAAGAAAAAAACATAGTGATGAAATTTAAAAATAGGAAAATAACAAAGAAATCTCCTGAAATAAGTATTTATTTTGAAGCCGTTACATTGTATCTTTAATTATAACTAAAGACAAAAGAAAAACTTAGCTGACGTGTTTCATCCTCTGAGGGACTTTATCAGGGCAAATGCAAGGATTTTATTTTGAAACAAGTATTTATATACAAGAGCAAAAATGTTATTGAATTTTAAAAATGTTTTAATTTAAGAAACGCTCATAAATATTCATCAGGTTAGACAAAATTTAAGTACGCATAGATAGATAGAAAGATAGATAGTGATGTAGCATACCTACAGACGATAATGGGTATGTCCCCATTCACATAAATACAGTAGTAAATACTGTATGTTGGTCTGCAGTCGGACATTCGTCTCCAGCTGTGCTGGTCAAACTCTCTGCATTCGGATAGAGACGATCCTCAGACGAAGCTATGTCGAAGGACAGAGTCTCGTCTCGGGAAACAGCCACCTGACCCCATTTTTTAGGGGGGTTACGGGGAATTTTTGGCCAAGCCTACAGACTCGGATACCCCACATTAAATTCGGCCTTGTGCCACATCTGACCGCCTGCGGTGGTTGGTAGATATCCTAGAGTTGGAGATTCATTGTAAAATTCACTTGACTCACTTCTAGCAGTTGACTAATTCTACGCGCCGCTGGCGAATCTTATATGTGGTTTTCTTGTCCTAAGTATTATCGTTCATTACCAACCTTCGTGTGACTAGTCTATTCAGTAACCATCCCTAGGTTACAACAAATATATATATATATATATATATATAGATACATAGATTTGAACAGACTGAGATAGATAGATAGATAGATAGATATAAACAGATTGCGATAGATAGAATGAGAAGAGAATGAGATAGATAAATACATATATAGATAGAATAAGAGAATGATATATATATATATATATATATATATATATATATATATATATATATATATATATCAGGCGAGCTGATTGAGAAGAATGTGATGTAAAATCTTTCTTCTCGTTGGCAGATTCATTGTTAGACTTGTCGTCGGGTCTTTCTTGATTATTCAAAAGAAATCTTTTCTGTTCTTGTCAAATTGAGGTGAATGTTTCTAGCGAAAAGAGACTAAGAAATCACTGCCTCTACTTGTCATAAATTGTTCCCACATTGTCCTATCTATACAGTCGGGTTGCATCTCCAATGGACAATACTCGTCTGCTTTTTTCCTCCTCTTTGTAACAAATAAAAATGCCTGTGGTCTTATTTTTAGAGTGGTACAAGGATGTCCTCGTTTCGCCAGAGGCTACACTTGATAAATTGGGAAGTCAAGACACATCCGTGTGCAAATTAATTGAAACAAAACGAATAATTCTGTTATTATTTACTTTTTTCCCTATTTTCCCAATGAAACCAGACCCAGTGCACATGTTAGTACTTCATATGTCCATTCCACGAAGTCTTTCCTTGAAGATAGACCACTTATTCTCGACAGGATTTAAATCAGGAGTTCCCGGGCCAGTCTATAATACTTTGATTTGATCACTAATAAAGCTTGCCATTGTGTTTGTGCATCGTTAAAATTTTCGTACGCTTACTTAGAATAATGTCCATCGTAGACAATAACCGTAGGACAACTAATCGACAGTCGAATGTTGGCTTCCTGTGTCGTGCTCGACAATTTTTCTCGCCAGAATTTATTTTTCACCTTTATAAGTCTACAATAGAGGTATAGTGGAATAGTGGATTGCGGCTCGGTTTGAGGAATCGTAGAGCCGAGTTCGAATTCCAGTCGAGCTTATTAAATTCGATTACGTACTAATACCCTTGGGAAAGGTATGGATCCATCACTTCTCCCCCAGCTATGGGTTGACTAGCAGGACAGACTGGATTCTATAGCCTTGGGTGACAACCGGTTTATGGGAAGGAAAACTCAGAATTCAAACCAGCCTGGAGAGAGATAGGTTCCGTCAGGCTATCTTTCCCAAGACACACTACTTCTACTCCGATTGCAGTACATGTAGTGACCCTATGACTGTCATGAGTCACGGGAGTCGTGATCGCGATCGTGAAGTCTACCATTCGCCCGTGCATCGAATATTGTTGCCACATCTGCTCTGAAGCTTCTGGTATATAACTAGAGATTCTTGACAAAATCCAAAGAAATAATCTGCAATATTATCGATCCTGACGTAGCATCTCGGCTTCAATCATTTTCCCGCCACCGTAACGTAGATTCCCTATGTCTTTTCTATAAATATTTTCATGGCAATTGTTCTGAAAAGCTTTCCTCTTTCATACCTCTACGTTTAATTTAAGTACTAGATTGGCGGTTATGTCTCATCATTTCACTGTTGAGATTGCTAGATGTAACCGGAAGTTCTACTCTAAGAGTTTCTTCTTTCGCACTTCTTGCCTGTGAAACTGTAACAAAAGCAAAAATCACCCCCCTCGAAAAAGAGTTCGTGTTTCATGCGTGGTCTACCGAAGAAAAAACAAAGAATATATTTATTATTGTAAAAATACAATAATTGAGGTACAAGGTTGTCGCAGTTAGCTCCTCCTCGGTTCTTTAATCCTTCAACAGGGGTTTCTCTCCCTGGCTATAAATACTGGCTGGCCCTTCTCTCTCTCTCTCTCTCTCTCTCTCTCTCTCTTTTCCGACTCAGGCCTTGGGCCGCCACCTCGCGTGGAGATGAGGTAAAATCTCTCTTTTTCCACTTACACCAATACGTGACCTCTCACAGTTACAGCGTTTCCCAAATTCTGGTAACGCGCTAAGAACAATACGCGTACGTACGAACACTCACAACACATACACACAATTTCTCCATACAAACTCTATGTAACAGTCCATGTCTTTGTTTAACTTGTTTTGTTATTAATATATATTTGTTTACCCATATATATCGGTCTTGTTTGTATTCTTTGTCTTCTTTGGACTTAATTAAAGTCCGACATTCTCATGTAGCTGGACCCGCCAGCAGGAAAATTTAAACTTCTGATATCTCTTCACATCTTCACCCCCACGGTCCGCTACAAGGTCAAAGGGGAAGTGGGGAAAAGCTCGTCTTCGTTAACTATTCTAGTCCTAGTTAATCACAATCACGACCCATTCATCCGATACAATTTATCCATTTACCACAAGAACTCATCCCTCATCATTCAATTCTACATATACCTCAATGCCACTTACTCACACGTCCTGGGTATGACGATAAACTACGTCCAGCAGCAAGGCGTCTAATCAGAAGGTTTTGAGGAACGTGGAACCACCTCTTAATTGCTGGTGTTCCCAGGTCCATCGTGAGCCTGCGTGGTAGCACCTGTTAGGGTCCCAACTATGGGCAAATAGTTAACCCCAAACTATGAAAGTGTAAAAATAGGTTTTAATACGGGAAATATTTTGTAAAAAAAATATTACCAGCAATACATTTTTTGAAAAAAAGAAAAAGAAAAAATATATAACCAGCGATACATGTTTGAAAGAAAATTATTATCAGAAATAGATTTTTGAAGAAATTTTTTTTTTACCAGAAATAGAGTTGTAGAAAAAAATATTACCAAAAATAGATTTTTTGAAGGAAAAAGTATTACCAGAAATAGATGTTTGAAAAAAAAAATATTACCAACAATAAAAATTTTGTCGGCATTAAATAACCCATTTTGGTTGATATGCCGTAAAACAAACCAAAGCAAACCACATATTCACAGGGGACTTAAAAATAACCCAAGGATATAGAAATCTCATGAAAGTTCAAAATGTTTAATTACAAAAATAAAATATATAAAAATTTCATGAATGATGAAATAAGGAAGAGGGAACGAACCCAGAAGACTAGCAAAAGATTATTATAAGAAAACAAACTAAAACAAAACAGATGTTAGTAGGACCCATCCAGCCCTCAAAATAATAAGAGTGGCCGCTGTATTCTGTCGATAGGCAGAATCAAGTAGAAGGTAAAATAAAGAAAATTGTTAGCAAAAACCTGCTACTTTAAGTATCAGAAGTTATGTTTTTAACCCGCTCAATGACGGAGCCAATCAGAAAAATCTCTCTGTGAATAAAGGCTCTGTGATTAACGAGGAGGACGATTTTGAGCTTGGTGAGCGAAAGTTCGTTTCCTCTATTGCGAGTGGAAGGTTGGAATTTTGACCCGGTTTTCGGTATTAATTTACCTGCTGGAATGTTTATGATCGCTTTGCCTTCTTGCTCTCTTTGAAGACTGATTTGCAATTAAAATTATTGTTGGCCAACGATTTTTTTTTACTGACTCCATTAATTAATACTCAAAGAGAAACTCTCCGCGGCTTCTAATTTTCCTGTCAAATAGGATCTTCAAAAATTTAACTGCTCCTATCTTTTGGAACCTGTTCTTTCATTGTCCTTTCTACTTGACATTGTTTTCTTAGATTTTTTTTCCTTTCAGACTTTTGAGCCTTACTGGCTTCATCGCCTTGATTGGGGTGAAATGATTCAACAAAATATATCAGAGTCAGTGTACAGAAAGATTTTTTTATTCCTTAGGGTGTTCCATATTTGATAAGAAAGTGCGACTTTTTTTTAGGTCTCGCTTCAAAATTTTCTTGGAATTTCGAGACTATTACATCGACTTCGATGACCTTTTTAACCCCATTTACGGAGAAGAGGAAAAAGAAAATAGTTCTACTTGTACAAACTGTCTTCTCGTCGTGTGACAGTTGTCTAGTGTGAGGCTAATTAACACTGGCAGGTAGTTAGATAAAAGAACCGTAATTACATTTTTGCGCAAGCCAGCTTCAAAGAGAGACAGACAGTACAATCTCCTTCGGTAGGGGTAAGTGCTGAGGCCATTACCAGGCGCATGAAGCGTCCCCAAAAGAATGGGAAATGCCGAGTGGCCTTGAGTCATTTTTCCACGGTATTGCCATTAAACTCACTTTAAAACTTGACCCTTTGTCACATCCGGTAGCAAATGTGGTCTCACTGAAAAATCACCCCGCTTGTCAGATCCTACCAACTCAAAAGAAATCAGGAAGCTAGTTTTTTAATTTCTTGGCTGCGTGGGATGTCAGTTTTTTTTATGTACGAATAGCGAAAAAAAAGTTATTGTAAAACTTGATAAAATGTCAGTGGGAAGACAAATGAGGCGACCTCGGCCCAAAATCTACGATGCCCTTAGAACATTTGAGAAATCAAAACTGAGAAGCAGAGGACTGTGGGAAACAAAGCAAAAGCATTTCATGATAGAGTGAGCCACCCCCCACCCCCGCCTCGAGAAAAAAAAAAAGAAAAGATTCAAAAAAGAAAAAAAAGTACAGGGTAACACGGAAAGGTGACCGGTGCGGTAAAAGGAGTGACAATGCAATTTTTAGCAATTGATCTTCTGACTGTAAAAAAAAAAGAGTTCTGCACTGATTGTTATCGACGTTTATTGTAACATTAGGCATTTGGGTAGACATTTATCTATCAGGCTGTCTTTGAATTCTCATTCTATTCATATCTATCTATCTATCTATCTATCTATCTATCTATCTTCCTTTTCATATCTATCTATCGATATATCTATCTATCTATCTTCCTTTTCATATCTATCTATCTATCTATATATATATATTCCTTTTCATATCTATCTATCTATCTATCTATCTATCTATCTATCTATCTATCTATCTATCTATCTATCTTCCTTTTCATATCTATCTATCTATCTATCTATCTATCTATCTATCTATCTATCTATCTTCCTTTTCATATCTATCTATCTATCTATCTATCTATCTATCTATCTATCTTCCTTTTCATATCTATCGAGCTATCTTCCTTTTCATATCTATCTATCGATATATCTATCTTCCTTTTCATATCTATCTATCTATCTATCTATCTATCTATCTATCAATCTTCCTTTTCATATCTATCGATCTATCTATCTTCCTTTTAATATCTATCTATCTATCTATCTATCTATCTTCCTTTTCATATCTATCTATCTATCTTCCTTTTCATATCTATCGATCTGTCTATCTTCCTTTTCATATCTATCTATCTATTTATCTATCTAACTATCTATCTATCTATCGATCTATCTTCCTTTTCATATCTATCTATCTATCTATCTATATATATATATCTTCCTTTTCATATCTATCTATCTATCTATCTTCCTTTTCATATCTATCGAGCTATCTTCCTTTTCATATCTATCTATCTATCTATCTTCCTTTTCATATCTATCGATCTATCTATTTATCTATCTAACTATCTATCTATCTATCTATCGATCTATCTTCCTTTTCATATCTATCTATCTATCTATCTATCTATCTATATATATATATATATATATATATATATCTTCCTTTTCATATCTATCTATCTATCTATCTATCTATCTATCTATCTATCTATCTATCTATCTATAGTCGAATTATTCTTGGAAATTTTACTATATTGTCGACATAGAAAACCAAACAAATTCTTAGTATAAAGGAAGTTACCATCAACCAGAAAGAGGCCTACCCAGGAGTGTCTCTTTTTTAAATTTTCGATTAAATGTAACTATGACAACAAAAACAATTCGGTTTCATTGTTTGCCTTGATAAAGTCGGAAGACGAAACGCGTCGGCAGAAAACTAAGATATTTTCTAATTGTCATTCTTCTATCTATCTATCTATCTATCTATCTATCTATCTATCTATCTATCTCATTCTGTTCAAATCTATCTATCTATCTATCTTCATATCTAGGTCAGTCTATTCATATCTATCAAAATGTAATTTGATCTTTTTACGTCACTTCTCTTCCGAATATAGGTAATCATGGATCTCCACAGGATTCCTTTGGTAATATCTTGTATTGCCTTGACTGTTTATGGGGGGGGGGGTGAAGTAATTTCCCACTGCATTCTGTACAGTTGTCTCCAACAGACGTTACCAACCAAGGCTAATGAGCCGAGTCTGTTTTATTATTTTACTTCTAGTTGAGATGAAGTGTAAGGAAGAGATCGATTTATTCACTCTATGACAGGCACGAAGTTTGCTTACCCATTATATCACGGCCGGTCTGTCCAGAAGGGATTTCAAAATAACTTTTGGTCATTAAGTCCAGATTTAAGGAAGTGCTTCAGTCGGAGACATTTTTCATCTCCCACCCCTCGTAGGTTTCACATGCTTTTTAATGCAAAGTCTCTTCAGAACATGGTATTCAATATATTCTTAGAAATGCAAATAACAAAGTTTATAGGACGTGGCAAGGTGTCTGCAAGGGTCTTTCTGCATATCCAGGCAAGTTCCATGGTCGAATTTAGTGAGTTTTTCAACACGACCCACACGCGTTCAATGAGGTTAAAATCTGGTGAGAGCAAAGACCAATATATTATTACAAAGTAACTATAAACAATTTTTTTTATATCCTCTGCCAGCCGCAATGATGGAGAAAGCATTACCTCGAACCATCGTCAGTGAGACACGCTGCAAGAGCCACTCCGTTTCGCGAGGCTCGTTCCTTAATCGAGACGCAATCGCGTCAATCCTCCGAAGGAACGCCATCGAACGAGGGCCAATAACCCCAGAAGTCTCCACTGCCACAGGAGTAAAAAAAAAAAATTATCAGCAAGAGAAGAATATTTAACTAATTTTCTTTTTTATCTCTGCGCACCTGATCAAATTACCGGCCGAAAATGTATCCGCACAGGTCGCATCCCAAATCAACGAAATCCCCATTTTAAAAGGGAAAATGGTAATGCCATCCGGCCACTTTTCATCACCACGGTCGAGGCCTACGGGTTCGATTTGGGAAGGGAACCCAGCTGCATCCAAACCTCTTCTGATGATGTCGTTTATTGCTGCAAGCCGTGGAAAGCGGTCGGCACTATGACGACAGGAGAGAGGATGCAAACCAAACTCACCGATGGTGGCTCCACATCTGCATCTGTGACGCTCACATAATTTGAGTCCAAGACGGATCACAACTCTGACCCGAGTGCACTCATCAACTATAAGGGTACCGGTAGATGAAGAGGGCACTGCGTTGAGCCAGGCGCCACTACTCGTTTGTGAAGCAGATAGTAGGCAGGTGGGGAATTAGTTTCTCGTCACACACGAACGATGAAAGTTGACTGTATCTTGCCGGAGGAGGCCATCACCCCCGGGTGAATAGGAACGGCATAAAAACGTGCAAGTCGTCTGAAACAAGATCTGTAAGGTTGTTGTAATATCTTGGTTGAATGTTAAATCCAATACATTAGCACGCAATAAGGGGCATATCAGTAACGTGCAACGACCTCTGTGAAATGACAGAAAATTCTAAATATGGTTTGATGAATCTTCTTCTTCTATGTGCTGTGTCCCTTCCGAACGTAGGCGATCATGGCTCTCCCCCATTTCCTGTCCTTTGTAGCTCTTAATCAATTTTGTCTTTTTGTTATCTTGCCTAAACCTTGCTTCGCCATCCATTTACTCAAGTTCATTTTTATTTTTCTATATGCCGTGTCCCTTCAGGGCATAGGCGATCATGGCTCTCCCCCATTTCCTGCCCTTTGTAGCTCTTAATAAATTTTGTCTTTTTGTTATCTTGCTTCGCCATCCATTTTCTCAAGCTCATTCTTGTTCTTCTATATGCCGTGTCCCTTCAGGACGTAGGCGATCATGGCTCTCCCCCATTTCCTGTCCTTTGTAGCTCTTAATAAATTTTGTCTTTTTGTTATCTTGCTTCGCCATCTATTTTCTCAAGCTCATTCTTCTTCTATATGCCGTGTGCCTTTAGGACGCAGGCGATCATGACTCTCCACTATTTCCTGTACTTTCTAGCTCTTAATAAATTCTCTTTTCGTTATTTCTCCTAAACCTTGCTTTCCCATTCATTTACTCAAGCTTGCCAGGAAAATTATGTGTCCTTTTCCTTTTTTTCCCTCTTGATTCGAACTGTCCTGTGAGTATCTAATTTTCCAAGCTTTTTTTGTATAATATCAGCGGCATCAGTTCAAACTAACATAAGTTCAGGCTAATCAATTATATCATATTAATTTTTAAAAATTTTTACTCATTTTTGTTTATGTACTAGACATTAAATTTTGTCGCATCGCATCCTCCATAATTTACTGATAACTTTCAGTTAACCTGATGAATATTTAGGAGCGTCTCTAAAATTAGAAAATTTAAAAAAAAAATAAAAACTAACATTTTTACTTTTGTTTATAAATACTTTTGCAAAATAAAATCGTCACTTTTGTCTTGATAAATTCCATCAGAGAATGAAACACATCTGCTAAGGTAAGTTTTCCTTTTTATCTTTATTCATATTGTCCTTTTACAGATATACTAATAAGGACAGGGAGCTTGGAGAATTTAACACTCACAAGGCAGATTGAATGTAATAGAGAGACAGAGAGAAACAGTGAATGGCAGGATAGGGAGGGGAAAAGATAGTAAAAAGACAAACATTGCTACGAAGCATAGGAAGTTGTGAAGAGCCATGGTCGCCCAAAAAACTGTGGGGACACGGCCCATCGAAGAAGAATTGAGAAAATCTACACCGATGCAAAAAGAAAAGAAAAAAATGAGTCTCTCCAAGACAGGAAAGAATTATCAGGCATTCTGCCGAATTAGAGGATAACCTCTTGGTAGAACAATCCTCTTGAAATGCCTGGGAAAGGCAGTGACAAGATCAAAACTCTGACATTATCACGAACGTTCCCACAGATCAAAAGGAAACATTTTTCAACAGGCTGGTAAGACTGGACTGCTACGTGACATCTAGAATGACATTCTATCTCTCTCTCTCTCACTATATATATATATATATATATATATATATATATATATATATATATATTAAGAAATGGTCAAAGTCCGACAGTTATTTTAAGATATTTTTATGTTTATACATTCTTTTTATAGATACAAATATTTAAGTAAATGCTCTGTTTTATAATAAACAGTATTAACAACATTTACCGGCCTGAATGTCCGAGAAATTGTTATAGAAAATATTCATCCTCCGATATATATTTGATTATCGCACAAAATTTCATAACTGAATAAATTAAGCTGTCAGATCCTCATACATCGAAACCGACGGGAGATCGTCCATTTTATATATATATATATATATATATATATATATATATATATATATATATATATATATTGATAATATTAGTGGTAAATATACACATACATATGCAATCATATATCTAAAATATATAAATATATATACATACATACACATACATATATGTATAAAAAAATAATTCCAAGAGGATAGAATCCAGGTAGAACTCAATGTCCAGGACAGAGTAAGGATATAATAAAAAGGCTTAAACACTAATATTCCATGGTCATAATTTATTCCATTGGAATTGTAAATACGATCCAATTCATCAGACCTACAAATTCAAAAAGAAAACATAAAAAACAACTCCGAGAATAAAAAATAAAATTTATTGAGAGTGTATGTATGAGGAGAGTGTGGGACGAATGCTAGAGTAAATGAAAGATATAGGGAGGGGTAACGGACGAGAGAAGGACAGGAAGGTCTAAAGATGAAGGGGGGGGGATTAAAATTTAACAGAGAGAAGTTTTAAAGAGCGGAGTCAAAGACAGTTTGAGTGAGAGAAATATGAATATTTTCAAATGTCTAATACATTAAAGATACACCGGAAAAGAGTATATATTTTGTGGTGAAATACACACACAATAGACGATGTTTCATTGAATAACTTAGATAAGTTTTGTCTACTTATTCTCAATATGATCCTCTCATATTCACGGACAAGCTTTTTAGTATTCTTCTTAAAAGAAGAGACACAAATATCATGTTGATACAAATACATTTATTTTGAGTATTTTCAACACTAGCACAATGTCATCATCAGGGTATTGATTGTTTTTTCTAAGACAAAATTGTTGTGTTTATCTGAACATATCAAAATATTTACAACACCATCCCTGTTCACATTCGCAATTTAGGAAAATTCTTGTTGAAAATACATCTAAACATTTTCATTGTAAATGCTGCTTGTATTATACGTTGAGGATATCAAATATGATTGCGTATTGTAAGAGTATTTAACTATTATACATTTTATGATTCAAGAAAAACAACGAGAATCCAATTTGCATCAACAATAAAATATCTATTAAAACAACAAGTACAAAACAATTGAAGTAGATTCCCTTTAACTGTATCCTGAATAAGATAGAATGTTCTTAAGAATATTTCTTGGATAAGAATGTTCTATGTTGAAATAGAATGTCTGATTAAAAAAGGAATACAGTCAATTTAGATATGTGTTGTTTGTGTAGTAAACAGAGTGCTGCTTTGTAAACTTGGCTTAGTCACAGAAGAAGAATAGTGTAATATAATACAAATTTCTGTGTCTGTGTGTGCGTTGTGAGTAGAATCGTGGATTTATGTAGATAAGCGTAAGTTGCTGGACTCTACAACATTCAGCTACCCCCCCACGAGGGTTTCATGTGGTACAAGACCGGGTTTAACGTGGGCTCTCCGAACCCGTAGCCTTGGCCAAAAATATTCCCTATTCGAAACGTGTTCAGGGTCAGTCTACCTCCCCGAACGAGACTCTGTCCTTCGGCGGAGCCTCGTCCGGGTGCCTCAGAGGCAGAGAGTTCGACTGTCCAGCTGGAACAGGTCGCAGCTGCAGTTGCTGGACACTACTGTTTATTATGGAACAAACTACTGTTTATATAACTGCTGCTAGGCTCCTGGCAACAACGCGTAAAAGTTGAATTAACACAAAAATGTATGATTGGATAAAATTCGACCAATCACTGATTTTCTAACAATGACATATTTGAGCAAATTCACGGCAGAAAACTTCAAGGTGGTGACTGCGATTACTAAATTGCCCTGTGGTAAAACATTATTTATTTATTAACCAATCACAGGCGAGTAAATTGTAGGCGTGGAAAGCGTAGCAGTCGCTACATCATGAAAATGATAAAGATGAACTAAAATTCTTGAAGCTATTTAAATTAAAACATTGAAACCAACACATAAGAAAATTAATTATTAATACTGCACAAATGTTTTTAAATGTTTGAAGTAGTTAAAAATATCTAAGTTTTAACTAATAGTTTTTTTTAAACATGTGGACATTTCAAAACTTATTTACTTTAGGTTATGTTCTAAGTTGTATTGTGAGTAAGTGGTAGTAATTTTAAGCTGTACTAAATGTATTAGTAATTCCACGTTGGCGAGGGGGGCTTAAAATCTGCTGGCCTACAGAACTCTTTTCGAGCTTCTTCCCTTTCTACCAACCAGAATCTTCAAAAATTTAAATGCAACCTCAATCACCGTCTTCTCTCCCCCTTGATACAAGTTCTTTTATTGTTCTCTTTCTTTGATAATCATTTTTCTCAGATTCTTTCACTCCCACTAACCCCTTGCATCTTAGTGGCTTTAAACCCTTCTTGACATTAAAAGTAAAAAAAAAAAGGTCACATAGTAAGCTTGATATGATTGAGGATTTAAAAAGAAATGTGGTAATCACCACCACCATTATACGAAGAAATCGTATGACGAGCATTCATTGGTTAATCTCCTCCAATCTAGCTCGCTGATTGGTCAGTTCCGACCAATCAAATCGCCTGCACGCGACAAATCTGTTTTCGCGCCTACTAAAGTTGGTCCTGTCACGTGATATAACATACTATAAAAAAACAAACACGAGTAATTCTCGCTCTCTTTACTCACTCGTGCGTTTCATCTCTGCTGCCAAAATGTGACCCTTAAAGAACTCCCGTCTTGACTAATGCAGCAGACGTAAAAGAACTTTACAACAGTCATGCAAGTACAATTCTGAACTCTTACCAATTTGTCCAATAGACAATCTCTAACATGCAACATGCTCATTCTTATAAACTACAGTTTAATAGTTAATCTAATCTTTATGAGTTCAGGTACAAATATTTCCAAATCTAAGAGACATAACTCTATCAAACCTTTCATGCTTAATTGCATGTACATCAAACACTTAATAAATTCAATTGTTATGTTTTGAATCATTACGTTCTATTTTGTATTTTATACCATGTGCTATTTTTAACTATAAATTGCATTGTGACAACCACATTGGATAGCGACCTCCAGCATAATGGCATGATCCTTTCCTAGACAAAATAAAATAATTGTGGCGGGACCCGCAACATGCACGTCCACAACATATTTGGTGACGTCGACATTCACCGCTACAATAATGGAAACCTCGTCGTTTAGGGGCCCGCTACAGAAATCTTTTATGTGTCACGTAGCGTTTATAAGAGAATATTGCTATCATTGTTCTATTTTATTATTAGTTATTGTTGTTAATTCTAATAAAATCTACGGTAAGAACGAATCTTCTGTCCGTTACAATACTTTTATTTTTCCAGTGTATTGTTAAAATTGTTCTATTTTATTATTAGTTGTAAATCTCTTATTAGGCCTAATTACGGTAAGAACGAATCTTCTGTCGGTCAAATAACTTTTATTTCGGTATACTGTTATATTAGTTCTATTTTATTGTTATTTTTAATCTCTTTATTAGCTAATTTCTAAATTAAACTTTATCAAAAGCAGGTATATACAAATAAATAAAATATCCACATCTGCTGGGGATCTAGGCACATGACTCCCACAGCAGTTTTAAGAAAATTAAACATTTAGTTCAAATTTCTGAACTGTCTTTCTAACCAATGAATTTTATATGACTGACTTCTTTTTTAGGTGGACATTATCTACCCAATTGCCACGCAGCTCGTCTCATTTTTATTTCCTGGGAATCAACAACACCAGCGATTGTATCAGATTTTTGCTGATCAAGGTAGCCATTGTAAATGTGATATCGTACTTGTAATAGAATTTGAAACGTCAAGGTCTTTCAAATTGTTTTTCTTGCATACAAACATGTCAATTGTTCTAAGAGTTTGACCCTGGTTGACAAATGATCACATTTGCGTGGCGTAACGGTTAACGAGCTAGCTTGTTCGACCATTACTACAGAACAGTGAGTTTGATTCTCACTGAGTGATCCATACTTGTGACCTTCTGCCTAAAATCCCTCCTCAGCATGTGGTAATGGTTAACGAGCTCACCTGGAGGTCGCTATTGAGCAATGAAGTTGATCCTCACAAGGCGCCCCATGCTTGTGTCAAAACAAAGCATACTAAAATTTAAAAGATTCCTTGTCATGGGGTGATGGTTAATGAGCGAAGTTGGTTTGCCATTGCTAGTGAGGAATTAATTTGATCCACAATGGATTCCCGACGCGGCTAATCAGTTTGGGGTAAAGGTTAACCAGTTAATATGGGGCTGTTGTGTCAATTTTAGTCTATTCAACTTATTTTTCTTTTTTTACGAGAGGTTTCTTAACAGATAACATTTAAGCCTGACAGAAGGAAGTTTTCTCTTAATTGATTCACATCGTTTAAGCCCGATAGAAAGATGTCTTCTCTTAACAGATACATATATTCTTTAAGCCTGTGAGAAAGAAGGCTTCTCTTAATATATACACATCGTTTAAGCCCGACAGAAAGACGTTTGTCTTAACTGATACACATCCTTTAAGCCTGATAGAAAGAAGGCTTAACAGATACATATCCTTTAAGCCTGTTGATTTACTTGACCTCCCACAGGGTCAGGTTGTGACACAAGGTCAGGGTTTAATGTGGGAAGGGAGGGGGAATGGACCCGAGTTTTCACCCGGGCCGCAGTGCTTTGGCTGGTCTTAGCTGCGATACTACCAGCGCAGGGACGAATCCCTGCGACCGGCCTGTATCAGAGATCGAATCTCAGCCCCATAGGCGATCGTCCAGTGAGTAATCTGAGAACAGATACTACACCGCGATCTTAGCCTTTGGATTTACTTGACCTCCCACAGGGCCAGGTTGTGACACAAGGTCGGGGTTTAACGTGGGAAGGGAGGGGGAATGGACCTGAGTTTTCACCCGGGCCGCAGTACTTTGGCTTTAGCTTGTCAAAGCTGGTCATAGCTAGACGTAGCTGCGATACTACCAGCGCAGGGACGAATCCCTGCGACCGGCCTGTATCAGAGATCGAATCTCAGCCCCATAGGCGAAGCCTTGAAGCTGAGAAACGAACGATCGGCACCGACCGCGAAGGGGAAGCCTGTGAGAAAGAAGGCATCTCTTAACTGACACACATCCTTTAAGACTGACAGGAATAAGTCTTCTCTTAACATAGACATATACTTTAAGCCCGACAGACATACATACAAACATGTCAATTGTTCTAAGAGTTTGACCCTGGTTGACAAATGATCACATTTGCATAGCGTAACAGTTAACGAGCTAGCTTGTTCGACCATTACTACAGAACAGTGAATTTGAGGAGGGATTTTAGGCAGCAGGTCACAAGTATGGATCACTCGGTGAGAATCAAACTCACTGTTCTGTAGTAATGGTCGAACAAGCTAGCTCGTTAACCGTTACGCCACGCAAATGTGATCATTTGTCAACCAGGGTCAAACTCTTAGAACAATTGACATGTTTGTATGCAAGAAAAACAATTTGAAAGACCTTGACGTTTCAAATTCTATTACAAGTACGATATCACATTTACAATGGCTACCTTGATCAGCAAAAATCTGATACAATCGCTGGTGTTGCTGATTCCCAGGAAATAAAAATGAGACGAGCTGCGTGGCAATTGGGTAGATAATGTCCACCTAAAAAAGAAGTCAGTCATATAAAATTCATTGGTTAGAAAGACAGTTCAGAAATTTGAACTAAATGTTTAATTTTCTTAAAACTGCTGTGGGAGTCATGTGCCTAGATCCCCAGCAGATGTGGATATTTTATTTATTTGTATATACCTGCTTTTGATAAAGTTTAATTTAGAAATTAGCTATAAAGAGATTAAAAATAACAATAAAATAGAACTAATATAACAGTATACCGAAATAAAAGTTATTTGACCGACAGAAGATTCGTTCTTACCGTAATTAGGCCTAATAAGAGATTTACAACTAATAATAAAATAGAACAATTTTAACAATACACTGGAAAAATAAAAGTATTGTAACGGACAGAAGATTCGTTCTTACCGTAGATTTTATTAGAATTAACAACAATAACTAATAATAAAATAGAACAATGATAGCAATATTCTCTTATAAACGCTACGTGACAGATAAAAGATTTCTTATTAAATCCTCAATCATATCAAGCTTACTATATGACCTTTTTTTTTTTTACTTTTAATGTCAAGAAGGGTTTAAAGCCACTAAGATGCAAGGGGTTAGTGGGAGTGAAAGAATCCGAGAAAAATGATTATCAAAGAAAGAGAACAATAAAAGAACACGTATCAAGGGGGGGGGGGGAGAAGACGGTGATTGAGGCTGCATTTAAATTTTTCTGGTTGGTAGAAAGGGAAGAAGCTCGAAAAGAGTTCTGCAGGCGAGCAGATTTTAAGTGCCCCACCCAACGTGGAATTACTAATACATTTAGTACAGTTTAGAATTGCTACAAACTCCCTCACAATACAACTTACAACATAAATTCAGGAAACCATACTAACAACGAACCCCATGAAAATCTTTAATGGACTGACTAAATGTGTTTGGGATGAAATTATTAAAAAAAAAAATAATAATAAAACCCTAAACAATCGTTGTCTGTTGTTGAAGCATGTATCAATGTTTTAATGACACATTTTAATGAAAACATCAACTCTTTAACAAAACACGTATAAATGCTTTAATCAAGCATATCAATGTGTTCATGAAACGTATCAACATTTTAACAAAATATGCATTAATGACATATAATGCTTTAATCAGACATGGGGTTTAGTAAAAGATGTATCAACATTTTAACGAAACAATGTTTTAACAAAATATGTATCAATGAAGAGTTGCCGCCTAAATACACATAAATTGTTTAAAATAAAAAAATAACTAAAAAGTAAAAAAATAAAAAATTACAAAAAGAATAGAAATAAAATATGAAACGCCAAAATGAATAAAAACAAAAACATTTTGCAAAAGATAAAAAAATAATTTATTTATTGTTTTCTCTGTTTTTCTTCTTCATTTCCTTGTAGAGTTGAACAACTCTTTCACGTTCGGCATTCAACATGGTTTGTTTAACAGGAGGCAGGTGCTTTAATTTGACGGTTTTGGCCAAAGCGTATTTATCTTTCTTTGTTGCAGTCTTGGGAAATGGTGCAGTTGGGCCTTTGGAATTCTCTTTTATGACATTCTTCAAAAGAAGTTCCTTTTTGCCAGGCTGCCATTGAAAACAAACAGGAAGAAGAAAGGGAATTATTTCTTTTGTTAAATATCATAACGGATTTTGACAATTATGGTCAAGATTAAAGAGAAAAACAAAAAAGGAACATTTAAAGAAGTTATGTGTGAATATGCTTTTGTGTGCATGTGTATATATATATATATATATATATATCAATTATTCAAAAATTATAACATAAACATGTTATAAAATCCCTACAAAAATAGTCATTTTGTTTCAACACTTCTGGTGTCTGATCAAGTGATCGTGTTGAATGTAGAGTCTACAATGACTCTAGAATTTAGATTCTACATTCAACACCATCACTTGATAAGACACCAGAAGTGTTGAAACAAAATGGCTATTTTTGTAGTGATTTTATAACATATTTATGTTATAATGTTCGAATAAATAATTATATTTGCTCTACTCTGTATTGAGCACTCTTTTAAGAATAGTAATTGTTGGTTATTGGAATTTATTCTGTATACTTGGGTATATATAAATAAAAAGAAAGAACAGTAAGATATATAATCCGGTGTTCTTATAGATATTTTTATTTTTACACAATAGTGCTTAATGTAAATTTACTAATAATAATATTATAAATCAACTGATTTAAAATATGTTTTTTTTGGTACTTAGTAATAACCATGTTTCAAAAATGGAAGCTAAAAGCTTCGAATTTAATTTTGTTATTAAATTCGCTTGACGAGGAAATAGAACTAATGTCTTTAATTTAATAACAAAATTAAATTCGAAGCCTTTAGCTTCCATTTCTGAAACATGGTTATTACTATGTAGTGGAAAAAACATTTTAAATCAGTTAATTTATAATATATATATATATATATATATATATATATATATATATATTGGCAGTATGTCATTATTTAGGCATGTGTTGTTGAAAACTATGAAACTTTTCTGCCTGATGATCTTTTTTTCAATTTTTTCTTGCTTTATTGCAAGTTTTTTAATGTTTGGGTCAAAGTTGTTAAAGTAGGACACCAGTTGTGATGGTTTTCTGCTGAGCACTTTCGGTTGTCGTCAATCATCATCATGGTGTTTGTTTTGGGTTGAAAATATGCTGTTGGTTGTTTTAGTTTTATAGGTAATATTAGACGATATTGTTGAGTTAGTTCATTATGGTGGTGGTGGTGGTGGGGTGGGGATCAAACCAAAACAAATTGATCTCCAATGAAACATCAATTGGCCATGTCACCGTTTAAGGGTTAAAGGTGTTTCGGCTAAAAACTCTCTGACCATCTTCAGGTCTATTATTTTGTCTGATATTGTGAAGACTGTCCATAAAGTCTCTTTACAACTTAAAAAATACATTACAAAAGCAATTGATGAGATATCTTAATCAGATTTATTCTATGGACTCAGTAGTTATCAAAGTTTTTAATTACATTGCTTTTTCGCATTTCTGATGTCCTGTTCATGAAAGAGGTACTGTTAAATGAACCCCTAATATTTCCAGACCGGTGGATTGGAAGAGATGGCCCAATTCCCTGGCCACCTCGTTCACCAGATATCACTCTCCCGCAATTCTTGGGCTATGTTAAAGATATCGTGTATCGAACAAAGATACGGGACATCACTGATCTAAAGCAAAAGATCAATGATGCCATTGCCACCATTGATGAGGCTATACTTCAGTGAACTTGGCAAGAAATCAAGTACCGCCTTGATGTACTTCGTGCTACTAATGGTGCCCATGGAGGGGTGGATTAAATTAGTTAAAAAAAAAAAACTTCAATATCTACTCCTCATTTTGTAACAATTTCCACATATTTGTTTGTTCATATGCTTTTGGAATAATTGTTTTTAAATTCTAAAGAGACTTTATGGACACCCGGAAAAGTTGTTTTAGGCGAACAAGCTTCTCCTATTGTTTCCTCCAAGAAAAGATGGAAAATATGAATCAAAATTCTGATAGTCAATGACTGACCTTTGAAAGTGTTGCGGAATCTGCATGCCTTGGTTTGGCTAACTTCTCTGGGGGGGACATGGCCACTTCACCAAAATCTACACTATCTGGAATTAAAAGAAGGAAAAAAAGTCAAAATAAGCCAAAGAATTAATTTGCAACTGTTAACTCAGATTAACATTTATCACCTTCACCAACCAGCCTGTTGGCTACTGATTAATAACCACTGGTCAAAGTACAGGGTATCCATAAAGTTTGTGTGCACTTTAAAAGAATTTATAACTTTATTTGTATTTGCGATAGAAATAATTTGTCAAAAGGATTAGAAAGAAGTAAATCTATATTTTTTAAGGTTTTATTGAAATTTTATTTAAGTTTCCACATGTCCTCCATCATTAGCAATACAAAGGGTAATACGATTTTGCAGTTCACGGAAAACGTTTGCAAACTGATTTACAGTAATGCCTGAAATCACATTAGTTATTTTATAAATACTTAAAACTAGGTACATTAAACTTTATAACATTTTTTACAGATTATTTCTATTGCAAATACAAATAAAGTTTTAAATTTTTTAAATGCACACAAACTTTATGGACACCCTGTATATCAGTCCTGTCATATCTATCTCACTCACTCACTCTTGATATATATATATATATATATATATATATATATATATATATATATATATATATATATATATATATATATATGCGTTTTTATATCTTTCTTTCTTTGTATCTATCTATCTATCTATCTCTATATACAGGGTGTCCATAAAGTTCGTGTACACTTTAAAAAAATTATAACTTTATTTGTATTGGCGATAGAAATAATTTGTAAAATGGATTAGAAAGAAGTAAATCTATATTTTTTAAGGTTTTATTGAAATTTTATTTAAATTTCCACATGTCCTCCATCATTAGCAATACAAAGGGTAATACAATTTTGCAGTTCACGGAAAACAATTGCCAAATGATTTACACTAATGCCTGAAATCACATTAGTTATTTTATAAATACTTAAAACTAGGTACATTAAACTTTATAACATTTTTTACAGATTATTTCTATTGCAAATACAAATAAAGTTATAAATTTTTTAAAGTGCACACAAACTTTATGGACACCGTGTATTTTTTGCTGTTTTAGTCATTACGTAGGCAAGCAGGCTGTTGCAGCTTTTTCAGCATGGCCACAGACTTTGAATTCAAAGTTCTCTTTCTCCTAGATTGGTTACCAACAAAGGTTAGATAGTCTGGTCTACCCGCCTGTGAGTTAACCTATACCTGGAAAGGTGGAAAAGATTCATGCCTTTCATGGGGATATTTGTGTGAAAGTGAATGCAACAACCTCAGTTGGAATTTGAATTTGACAAACCCATCCCATTTCACTAATAACTACTAGCTTAATGGTAATCATAATCTTAGAGGATTCCTTATAAGGAAATATTTGGAATTCATTACCCAAGAATTTCAGCTTTTGTTATCAGTTGAAATTTATAAAGTCTTTCTAATGAAACAATTGTACAGGGAAAACAGATTTCTTGCTTTTTCGCTCGTTTTTCCATTTTTCCTTTCTTGCTCGTTTCCTTCTCATGTCTTTCTCGCTCGTGTGTCTTTTCCTTTCTTGGTTGTCTTTCTTCACAAGGGAACGTTTTTGGAATAAAAATCAAAGAAAAAAAAAATACAACTTTTTTTTTTTTATCATCAGCAAAAACAAAGAAAACACCTCGCTTACCTGTCAGGTGTTCAAATCCTGATTGGCTATCATTTTTCTTTTCTAATTTCCGTTTTTTCTTTTCCTTTGCAATTTCCTTTAATCGACTTGAAAGAGAAATAAAATTATCATATGTAGACATTTAACAAATTATACAATAAAGTGTTTAATTGAAGGCATGCATTTAATTGCAGTTGGGAATGTGTCTATATCTCTGAGATGAGGTATTATGTACACTATTTACATTATTTGGACTATTGTCCTCATCTTTGCTGCCATATTTATTACAACGTTTCGACCCCTCAGTATCTGTCTATATTTCTGACATGAGGTATTATGTACACTATTTACATTATTCGGACTATTGTCCTCATCTTTGCTGCCATATTTATTACAACGTTTCGACCCCTCAGTATCTGTCTATATTTCTGACATGAGGTATTATGTACACTATTTACATTATTCGGACTATTGTCCTCATCTTTGTCGTCATATTTATTACAATGTTTCGCCCTTTTAGTATCTGTCTATATTTCTGAGATGAGGTATTATGTACACTATTTACATTATTAGGACTATTGTCCTCATCTTTGTCGCCATTTTATTACAACGTTTTGGCCGTTGTACGCTCTGGCCTTCTTCAGGTGGTTGGAATGTCAAACTGAACCCTTTATTTCGCTCACTGGGGTAGACTGTTCTAGTTCCACGTGCCATGTTCAATGGATGTCAGTTATCAGTTATCTCCTGTTAATTTCCCTCTGAAAGTTCTGCACTGCCTTAACCGGGTATTGAACTCACACTCTTTGGGTCCTGTCACTGGATCTAACTAACGCCTTTATCCACTGTGCCATGTGTCCTTGAGGGTTCAGTTCGATATTCCAACCACCTGAAGAAGGCCGGAGTGTACAACGGTTGAAACGTTGTAATAAATATGGCGACAAAGATGAGGACAATAGTTGGGAATGTGTTTACATATTTAATTGCAGGTGTGTATGTGTTTAATTTAAGTGCTTAATTGCAGGTGTGCATGTGTTTAATATAAGTGTTTAATTGCAGGTGTGTACCAATGCAGAATCATGTGGAACATGTAATTCTGAGCTCCTGTCAATGATTATCTACGTTCAATCTACAAGGTGTTATCCAATAATAGTTTTACATATTTCTATTCCCAAGTTATATTGAGGAATAAATTTATTTCCTCCTTAAGATAGAATTCTATTACCTAATAAGCGGATCAGTATATGGGATTGTCGAGGGACCTTCGACATCCCCAGACATGGACTTCTTCCTTTCAAGGGTCATAAAGAAGAAAATTTTCAGAAATCTTCCAACATTGACTACTTGAAAGAGTTCCCCCCCTTTAGTGCCTTTCAGAAAATTAAAGAGAACAAGGAAAACTGTTGGAGAATTGGTGAATCTTGGAGATCAACTAAAAGAATCCATTAAGCCAGTGGTTCCTAAACGGTGCGGCGGAAGGGGATAGCAGGTGAGGCGGAATGATTAAAAGACAATCAAAGATTTAGAAACAGTTTCAAACATTCATATGCCAAAAATAAAAATGATTTCAAAATTTAAAATATTATTATGGATTACTCGTAATTGCATGCATGAGTCCCAGTAGAAATAATTATTGACCGATTTTATCATTGTGATATTATTGCATTATATCAAATATTAAGAATACAGTAACTATGGTCGGCAAAATTGGAGGAGAGAGTTATCAATGATAATGTTCTGAATCTGTCTATATTTCTGAGATGAGGTATTATGTACACTATTTACATTATTCGGACTATTGTCTTCATCTTTGTTGCCATATGTATCATGTTTCAGCCATTGTATGCTTCAGGTGGTTGGAATGTCGAACTGAACCCTTTATTTCGCTCACTGGGGTAGACTGTTGTAATTCCATGTGCATGTTTTTACCAGAGCTCATATTGCAATTTTCATTGTTATTATTGCTTTTCTCTGGCACTCCTTATTACTTGTTCCCATATTGTATTCATTTCTATGCTTGGTCGGCTCAGGAGATTTTTGTGGCCTAGCATATGTGCTGATTCCTTAAGTTCACAAATTTTCCAATGGTATTCCTTGTCTATGATCTCAACCTGATCCCACAGAGGGTGGTGATCTCCCTTTTCTCTCCATATGTGGTCAGCTATGCCTGATTGTTTCCACTTCCCCTCGTGTTACAGCTTTATGGTGTTCTTGAAGCCTCACCTTAAGGGGGCGGCCTGTCTCCCCTTTATATTTCTTTCCGCAGCTGCACGGGATAGCGTACACACAGTCTTTAGTCATGTTCTCCTCTGTGGGGGGGGGGGGGTCTTACTCGGGAGAGATATCTGCGAAATGTTGTCCAGCTTTTGAAGGTTGTCCTGATGCTATATGGACTGCAGATCCTTTGTATTTTCTCTGATAACCCTTTCTGTGCCTTAATTTCTACATAATATTCCGACTTTGAATCCGTGGTTATCCCCCTTTAACCCGCTCTTTTTTTCTTTTTCTTTTTTTAAATGTACATTTTATCCCCTAAAATTTGGTGAGACATGAGCAAATTTTCATTCCAAAAATGTGCGCCAGGGGAAAAAAGTTGGGGAACCACTGCATTAAGCCACGATGGGAAACAACTGGAAATTTTGCAGTATGTTTTTGGTTTTTAACTGCACATTTTCTTTTTTTTAAATACGTACAGTGTTAGCATTTCTTTTTCTGGTGTATAGACCAAAAACCGAACAATGGGTTGGATTGTTTTTTTATTTAACACCATTACCATTAACACCAGTAAAAACAAATGGGTTTGAGTGATTCTGCTCATTCATTATGGCTTATCGACTCTTTGTCAGGTTATTTAAAAGCAGAGAATATTTTTAGACTGAAAATTGTTTTGGAAATAATTACTACCATTTAACAATGGAATGTCAAACTGAACCCTTTATTTCGCTCACTGGGGTAGACTGTTGTAGTTACCATTACATGTTTTTACCAGTGCTCATATTGCAATTTTCATTGTTATTATCGCTTTTCTAAGTGGGGGAGAAGAGGTGGATTCATGCCTTTTTAAAGGGTAGTTGTGCAGAAAGGAATATAACGAACCCAGCTGGAAGTGGTACTTCACTCTACGATTTCCAATTTGAAGTTGTTATCTTTTATACCACAAGCATAGCCAAGTTTGCAGCACTTGGCATTCCCAAGCGGTCAACCATCTAGGTACGTAAAAGCTTGACGTTGCTAGATTTCAGTATGAGAACCGGTGTTTCAATATCATATGGCCGGAAGCAGACGAAAGAATGGTATTCTCCAGATTAAATAACATCTCTGGGAAGCAAGAGTTATTTTGACTTTTCAGTGTCAGAATCTAATTTTTTTTCCTTTTTTGCTGTATGTAGACCATACACAGAACAATAGGTTGCGTATATTTTTTTTTTTATTTAACAACATTTCAACACCAGACAGAACAATCGGATTCTCCACACAAAATGAAGACAAGGTGTAAATTTTCAAAAAGTGGAAGTTTAAAGTAAAATAACAAAGCTGTCCTGAAATTTTTAACAAAACATTTCAAATTTTAAATGTTTTATTAGAAATGTCAGGACATCTTCATTATTTTACTTTTAACATCCCCTTTTTGAAATTTGCACCTTGTCTTCATTTTGTCCTCTTTACGCTTGCTTTGCAGATGATTAAGAGAGATCTTGAAACATTTGGCGGGGGCAAACTTTAACCTTCATGCTCACAAAAAAGACAGAATATCAAAAGAACAGTTTTTTCACTTGACATTACAACACGTAAACTACGGCAAGGGTGTATTGAGGTTGGGGGGGGGGACACTTAAATGATAACTCTCCCAACTGCTATGGGTGTAATAGGAAGAGAAAGGAAATGAGATGGGAGGTAACAAAATGACACTGCCTCAGAAGACACAGCAACTTTAGGGACAAAATGCTCACAGGACTGACTTCACACGACACAGAGTCTTGCTCCCAGCTGACTGCTAGTTTTCCAATCACTTTTATTGACAGCAGATGCTGGACAAGATGCAGAGAGGCCTTTATCTGAACATGCCAAGCTGTTCCACTGCTAATGGGGAAAACCTGGATGTAACTAGTTTTGATAGACATGTCCACAAGCAATTTGGGGCCTCTTTTGCATCTGTACTGACACACATTGCTATTATTCTAACTAAATTCATTCCTTGGCAATGTTTATTGTTTTAAAAAGCAATGATTAGAATTGGAATAAAATCTAAACATAAAATAAAAATAAATTTATACATTCTTTTTGTTCTTGAGAATTGACAATATTAAACACTATTTATTTATTAGATTGTTTATTTACAAGAATCATTTTAAATTTAAAACATTCTAAAATCTAATGCGTTATCATTTACAAATTTATAAAAGAAATAAATATAAAAATATTTTATTTAAAAATTTATGAACATTTAGTAAATTATTAAAATATGTGAACCAACGATAAGGAAATCTTTATTTGCCAATTTAATACTGTTTAAAATAGAGTGCCTATTCAAATGCTACATATACTTAAATCATGTTGCCTGGTTATGTGCTGTGCTGTCATCTGACCATGTCTTATATTGACATGTAGCAATATGATCTTCCATGGTCAAGCAAAATTGTTGAATATAGTATCATTACAACTAAAGATGTTTATTTGACAGGAATACTGCTCTGGAGAGAGAGAGGCTTGAGATGTCAGTAATTAATTCTTACACAAGATGGAGCCCAACATTTTTTTCCTGTCCAAATAAGAGAATTTCTGAATGAAAAAAATATAGTGGGTGGTAGACCGAATGTGGATCAGGCATGATGGCGGGGTCACAGGGGTTTGAACTAATAACAAATTTGTTTTTGAGATTTTTTTTTAAAAAAAAATGGAGAGAGGGAGAGATACAAATTTTCAGGTAAAAACATTTAAGGAATGGAAATTGGCTGTAAAAATTGAATTTCAACCCGTCAACATTGATAAAGATGATTTTTCTAAGAAGACAGAGGGGAAAAAAATTACAAAATCTGTGTTGGTAAAGGGGAATAAGCTATATTTGAACTTGATTTTGTTTGGTTTGCTATATTAAAAAACCAAGGGAAATAACTCTTTACTTACTTCCGTTTTTTATCATTCATACCATACAATTTCTCCATTTTCCCTGAATTCATGTCTGTGAAATCAATCTGAAAATAATAAGATGACGATTTTATAAGTATGTTGCAGTTATACAAAATTGGATGTTGCAACTCGTATTGGGGCAAGAAAAAAAGTAAAAGACGTTATTCTACATCAAAAGAAGCCGTTGTGGATTTGACTTCAACCCACAACAAAGAAAAAGGTGTTTAAATATAAGATATTTGACCGTATCAAACTGATCAGACTTAATATCGAGACAGGAGTAAATGATTGTATGATCAGTATAGATACCAAGTTGAGAGCTGATGCCATCAGGTAGTTCGTTAAAAAGAATTAAAAACAAAGTAGGACTAGGGATAGAGACCTGGGTGACATCTGCATTAATACAAAAAGATCTAGACGAGTGGCTAGTCAGGATAACTTTCATTTCACGCTTGGTGCAAAGGATGCATAACTCAAATGTGCACAAATGCATCAATCGGAATAAAAGCCTGTTAAAAAAATATTAACCCAACCTCTGTTTTATTCCACATTTTCTTTTTAATCTAATAGAGAGAAAATATAATTTTTATACTTTTTGTTTATAATTAAAACAAAAAATAAGCATAAAACTATCCTTTAGAAAAATGAATTTTCTCATTTTTTTACCCATTTGGTATGCATGTTTGTGCAATCATTTATTTAAAAAATTTTGTTGTGGCCTGTTAGGGGCCAGAAAGAAAGACACAAGAAGAAAAAGGTAGGTTAAACAAGTGTATTGAAACAACAGATATATACAAAGTTAGAGAGTGATTAGTCAGCAGATAGAAATGTCCGTCCAAACTGTCAGGTTACACTGCGTCTCGACTGCCTCACGTAGGAAGTCTCGCAGGTTGGTATTTATGAAAGGAGGAAGAGTTCATACCCATGTAAGTAGGTACCATAACATTTTTAAAGATCAAAGTTAACTGGAAAGCATGGAGCCAGAAGAGTATTCCACAAGTGAGAAGTGTGAGAAATTGTAAGCATTCTGAAAGCAAAGGAAATGTTTGTCGCAGATTAAACCCACAATGCAGAGAACAAATCACTGTAAGCTCTGACTCGAATATCGGGGGTAGAATGAAATGCTGAAAACTCGAGTCGCAGGTGCTATCTCGCAAATCGCCATGCACGTAACTAGTCAGAAAAATAACCCACTCTCTGACGGAAGCAGTAGCCAAAATACACCAATTCGAAAAACCTTTCGATTCGAGAACAACTGCTTTTATCAGCCGAGCATTTTTTCATTCGTCGACAGCTGAGAGAGGACGCTAAGTAATTTGCATATCAAAGTACTCTTATAGAGACTCCTGCGACGTACTTGTTTTTCACCTAAATATTCCGTCTTCACCACGTCATGCGGAATACGTGTCCTTTTTTTGGTAAGTAATTTTCTTTTCCGTCGTAGGATATACGTGACACACTGTCGCTTGGTTTGACGAGGTAAGTCGCGGTTTCTTCGCTATAGGAAAGAAACTTTGCATAGAACTTACAATTATACTTAGCCAATACAACTGTGAATTGATGGGACCTTGTTTCTAGACTACATATATTTGAATACAGGATTATTTTTAAGGAACATAACATCTGTTGCTTCAAGTCTCTTCTTCATCTTTGAGGAGATTGTCCAGCATTCACTGCCATACAGGAGGATAGATATCACATAACATTTCAATACTCATTTCATTAGAAACAAAGAAAACTTTGTTTCTAATGAATTTTTGTGTATCTTAATACTCTGCTTAGCTTTTGGAATAGAACTTTGACCATCCCAATACATCTTTGGATCTTGACGTCACACTTTCTGTCCTCTGTTAGTACACTTCCCAGATATTTAATTTTTTGTACTTGTTTGATTTTAGTATCCCCAATTTGTAATTTGCATTTGGGGCTTGTCTTTTTGCTGATAAGCATGCATTCTGTCTTTTTGTAGTTTATATTTAGTTCTTAATTTGAATCTGAATGACTAACTGACAACTTATAAGGTTACTATTCTATTTACTCAAATTCAGAAGGTTAAATGTTTTCCTGAAGTATTTGTATGCAACAAAAACTGGAAGAACTATGTCTCCATGCATGCTTCTCAAAGAGAAAAAAGGGTTAAAAAGAATGGCAGCTTATTTTTTAATTGAATTTATCCCAAGCAAGGCATTAGAACTACTAAGACACAACGGGTTACTGAGTGTGAAAGAATAAGTAAAAAGAGAAACATTATTAAGGAGCGAGAACAATAGAAGAGTAATCAAGAAGACAGTAGATAATGATTGACATTGCATTTAAATTTGTTTTCTAATCATTTCACCCCATGCAAGGCAGTAAAGCCACTAAGACACAAGGGGTTACTGAGTGTGAAAGAATAAGAAAAAAAGAGAAACATTATTAAGGAGCGAGAACAATAGAAGAGTAATCAGGAAGACAGTAAATAAACGATTGACATTGCATTTAAATTTTTCAAGATCAAAGTTAACTGGAAAGCAAGGAGCCAGAAGAGTATTCCACAAGTGAGAAGTGTGAGAAAAGAAACTTTGCATAGAACTTACAATTATACTTAGCCAATACAACTGTGAATTGATGGGACCTTGTTGCCAATCTAGTACTGTGCTGAAATTCATAAAATCTAGGTGTCATATTCCATTTCATATCAGCTGAGAATGTTAGCCCAAAAATGCACTCTGAATCCCTCTCCTGGAAGTTAGCATCAATCATGCTGATGGAAAGCAGGAAGGGGTCTCTCGCATAATTAATAAAGATCACTTTTGTTTTGGGGTGGGTGTTAAAATTAACACTCCATTCTTTGACCCAGTTAACAACAGACTGTAGGTTGTTTTTGAGCTCAGCCACCAATTTGACCTTTTATCAAAGTGATCAGACTTACAATGAAGACAGGAATAAATGATTGTATCATCAGCAAGTTGAGAGCCAGTGCCATCGGGAATGTCATTAACGAGAATTAAAAATAAAGTAGGACCGAGGACTGGGGGACACCTGCATTAGTACAAAAAGATCTAGACGAGTGGCCATTCAGGATAACTTTCATTTCACGGTTGGTGCAAAGGATGCATAACTCAAATGTGCACAACTCCATTAATGAGGATGTGTCTGTTAAAAAATATTAACGTAGCCTCTGTTTTATTCCACATTTTCTTTTTAATCTAAAAGAGAAAATATAATTTTTATAGTTTTTGTTTATATTAAAACAAAAAATAAGCATTAAACTATCCTTTAAAAAATGAATTTTCTCATTTTTACCCATTTGGCATGCATATTTATGCAACCTTTTCTTTTTAAGATTTAATAATCAAATGATATCTAAATGATAACTTGTCCATAAAAAATGAATCAGCAAAATTGTTTTTTTACCGAGGAAACCGCAACATTGAATATAAAGGTGACCTAATAGTTGATAGCAAGAAAAATGGACTCAGTAAGCCAAATTCAAATTCCAGTTTAAACTGTGTTCAAATAACAGTATCCCCTTGGGAAAGATATGAGCACATCTCCTCCTATCTAGCTCTAGGCAAAATATTAGAATATACATGACATTATAACCTTATTTGGAAAATGGTCAAGGAGAAAGACAATTCTTCAAACCAGACATCTTAAATACAAAAAGATCTAGACGAGTGGCCATTCAGGATAACTTTCATTTCACGGTTCGTGCAAAGGATGCATAACGCAATGGTGCACAAAAAATTATATTAATAAATAAATTAAAAATAGAATTTCTGCAATTAAAGAGAGAGTTCTATTTTAGAAGAACATAAATATACACATCTGTGGAATTGGTCAAATGTAATTACATTTCTTTCTTAATCTTATTTACCTCATGCAAGGCAATAAAGCCACTACGGCACAAGAGGTTACTGGTTGTGAAAGAATTAGAAAACATTATGAAGGAGGGAAAACAATAGAAGAATAATCAGGAAGACGGAGATAATGATTGACACTGCATTAAAATTTTTGAAGATCATAGTTAGCTGAAAAGAACGGAACTGGAAGAGAGCGAGAAGTGTGAGAAAAGAAACTGCTAGCATAGAAACTATGGTTACATCTAACCAATGCAAATGTAAATTGATGAGACCTTGCTACCAATCAAGTACTGCATTTAAATACATAAAGCCTGGGTACCATAGCAAAGACCTCATTTGAACAAAAGACTGTAGGTAATTTTTGAGATCAGCTGTCAAATTTCCCCTTATCGAACTGATCAGACTTCGTATTGAGACAGGAGTAATTGGTTATGTCATCAGCATAGATACCAAGTTGACCAAAAAGCATAGAACTGGAAGAGAGTGCCACAAATGAGAAGTGTGAGAAAAGAAACTGCTAGCATAGAAATTATGGTTACATCTAACCAATGCAAATGTAAATTGATGAGACCTTGCTACCAATCAAGTACTGCATTTAAATACATAAAGTCTGGGTACCATAGCGAAAAGCTCATCCGAACAATCACCATGGAAGTATTTACAGAAAAGGCACAGGGAAGCGACTTTATGGTGGTAGGAAATTGACTGAAGCCGAGGAGCCAGGTCAGGACCAATAATATTGCAGATTTTTCTTTGGATTTTATCAAGAATCTCTAAATAAATAGCAGGAGCATCGGACCATATGTGGCATCAATACTCTAAGCATGGACGAATGGTAGACTTAAAAGTAAATAAGATAGATTCTGTAGAAAAAAGTCGTGCACAATGAACCAACACTTTTAGCAGCTGACCTAGCAATGTAGTCTTTTCACTTCATGTCAGCTAACCAGAGATGTGACAAGTCACTCTGCTGGAGGTTAGCATCAGCCATACTGACAGAAGGCAGAAAGCGGCCTCTCAGACGATAAATAGAGAGCATTAGTTTTAGGGGCGTTAAAATTAACAAGCCAATCTTTGCCCCAGTTAACAAGATAGTACGTTGTTTTTTAAATCAGCTGCCAGTTTGACCATATCAAACCAATCAGACTTAGTATCAAGACAGGAGCAAATCATTGTGTCATCAGCATAGATACCAAGTTGAGCGCTGATGACATGAAGAATGTCACTGATGTAAATTAGGAACATCATAGGTTCAAAGATAGAACCCTGGGGGACACCTAATGCAAAAAGATCTAGAAGAGTAGCCATTCAACCGTAACCGTTACCACACTAATTTCTTTCTAGAATTGTTTCCCCGCCACTGCATATTGTTTTAGGGGGCAAAAACATGTACACTTACTGTTTTAGAATTGTTATAATTTTCTTTGTATTGTGTGTAGAGATTTTAATTTTTGTACACTTCAACCACTTCACCGTCAATATCCCCTCGAGTAAAGCCTTCAAAATCAATATCAGAGTCCTAATCAAAGAAAAACTCCTGAATAAAGGCTTTAACTTTTATTACTCCTTGTCAAGTTATGGGGGTGCAAGAAGCAAAAATCGCTAAGAAGGCTTTCATTTTGTCAAAAAAGTGACGTGTTTCCTCGTGTTTACATACAAGAAGACACTAGCATTTGTTTGCTCTTTCACCTAACACATATTTGTCTCGTTGACGAATAAAGTTATTATTTCGTCGTTTATAAATAGACAAAATAATTCACCTTCAGAAAGGCTATCAGGTATATCAATGGTTACCAGTAGCTTCCATAGAATTAGTCAGCCATGGATGATAGTAGCCACTAGTGATCATCTTTGCTTTCCTCCACGTCAATAGCATGGTTATCATCTTCAACCACTTCACCATCAATATCCTCGGAAGTAAAGCCTTCAAAATCATCATCGGAGTCCTAATCAAAGAAAAACTCCTGAATAAAGGCTTTGTTTGATGTTGACAACCATTTTTGTTTACAAAAAAATTAATGTGGGTTTAATTGGTGTTACACCTCATGTAGAGTCGAGAAGAATTCAAAATGGGATGGGGAAATAGAAGTTTAACCGTCTTCCAAAGCAGTAGTAGGCAATTTCCTGTTTAAAATACCAGAAATAACAATTAACAAGTGTTTATTTATAGCAACCATCTCAAGGCGACAGAATGCAAAGAGAGAGAATTTTACGGTGACAATTTTCGCCTGCAGCATGGTAAAGGTTTATTTTGTGATTTAAGAAGAAATCGTTTGTTTGTTTAGCAGCACATCAACAACTCCTTATGGGTCATTTAGTGCCAAAATTTAACTCTCTTGGAAGCATTAGTAATTTCTTTTACAAAAATGTTCTGCTGCTAATTTGTTTTACTATCAAATTTTTTATACTTTCATAGTGTTTTGAGTCCCGTTTGGGGGTTTATTTGCCCAAAGCTGGAACCCTAACAGGTGCTACCACCCCAGGTCAGAGTTGGCCTGGGAACAACAGCAATTAAGAGGTGATTCAACATACATTAAAACCTCCCAATCAGAGACCTTGCTGCCTGATGTACTTTATCGTCATACCCAGGACAGGATTTGATGAATCAGTTCAAAGATTGTTCCACAGATACCATAACCTTTCAACTTGTGAGGAAGACTGGTATGCCAAACACTTTCCAGATGTCTAAATCAACAGCCTAAGCATCAACAGCTACAGAAAAACGTCGCAAGAAGCTGTCTGTAAAAATTTACTTCATTTCCAGGAAGAAAATTAAAAAGACAAACATGAAAAAAGGAAAACTTACTCCATATTTTTTGAAAAGAACGGTTTTCTCAAAGACATCCGACAATTCTTGATTCGTCCTCCTCAGGTACGCAACGGCAGTCTCATGGTCTTTCTGTCCTTCAGGAACATACAATGGCTTCACTTCTTCATTTTGGTTTGACTCATCTGTTTTGGATGCCCTCTTCTCTGGTTTGGGCCAAAACGTTTCGGCAGATGGAACAGGAATATATTTGTTCTTGCCGATTGATGCTGATGTTAATAAAAAGTCAGTTTTTAGTGACTCCCAATAAAAAATCAAAAAAACAAATAAAATATATAGACAAAACTAAAAAGAATTCAAATGAAATTAATAAATAAATTAATAATACTTTTTTTTTCTTTTGTCAGTGAATATCAATAATTTTTTGCAAATAACATTGAACACGGCTGATGAGATGATATTATTAATTTCTGACAGGTGTTTTTCTTATATCTAAAGTACATTACAGGTGTTCTAAAGAAAACAGAGAGAGAAAATACAAACTGAGAACCGCACCTGGCCTTTCAGATTCTGATCGTTCAGATTTTTTCTGCTTTTTATTCTTCAATTCTTCTTTAAGTCGCAAAATCTCTCTGAGTTTTCCAGGAAATTGATTGTCGTCATCATCTCTGGGGGCTTTGTTTAACAATTTTTTGTCGTAACTGAAAAGAAGAAAATATGGATTCTCTTGAACTGGAAAATTAGGATTGGACAGTTCCAGCCGAATCATGGTAACAGAACCCTGCCATTTTTGGTTTGATCTGACTTTTGTAAAGGTCGTGCATAGGAGGGCATACTTTAAAAAAAATTTTTTTTACAGTGAGGTTCACCCTGTACAAAGTCCAGGGATGGGTGTATTCGAGGTAGAGCAGTGTTTCTTAAACTTTTTTAAGCAACAGAACATCTTGGGGCAGATGAAAATATTACAGAGCACTTAGCAAAATTTCTAAAGTGTATACATTTAAATGTTATTAAATAAAATTGTAGATTTAAAAAAATCCACACACAAATATGAATTTACTTTATTTCAAGGTTTCTATTCAACTATTTCTGCAGCTTATTTAGTGTGAAACCCGTGCCTAGTGTTTTTTTTTCATAATTTCTTTAATGTTTGATCAAATGTGAGATAAACAAACACTCACTTCTTCTTCAGTTGAGCATAGTCTTTCTCGTTTCTTATTTTTTATGTTATTTAGGGTTGAAAAGCCTAATTCACATAAATAAGAAGTAGAAATGTGCAATAAAACTGATAAAGCCTTTTTAGCTAATGTGGGATAAAAAGTTTCATACTTATTCATTTATTCAAATACTAATGCTGTACCATTACCACTTCCACACACACATATATATATCATAAAGAAACAATCTGCAAAGCACAATAGAAGAAACTATTAGCATAGAACTTACGGTAACATTACGGTTACATCTAGCTGCCAATTCAACTGTGAATTGATGAGATCTTGCCAAAAGTACCAAAGAGGAAATCTCATTGAAACAATTACGATGAAAATATTTATAGAAAAGGCCGAGGGAAGCTATAAAATAGTGGGAAAGTAACTGAATCCAAGATACCAGGTCAGGACCAATAACATTGCAGATTCTTCTTTGGATTTTATCTAGAATCTCTAAATATGTAGCAGAAGCACAAACTACTCTGTGGATGTTGAACAAACACATATGTCATACTGGCATCGGTATTACACTGACCCAACCTTTTTACTGTGATGAGGGAGGTGCTGCTGCAGGATTGGAATCCATGGGTCTGAGCAACTTCTCCGATCTAAGGAGGAACGTAGTTTCACTTACAGCACCATTCGCAATAACCAGAAAATCCTCATTTTTTTTTTTTAAGCATATCACCCCAAGCAAGGCTGGAAGCCACTAGTACGCAGGGGGTTACAGAAGGTTTGGAGGAAGAGCAGATAGGAGTGGTAAAGGAGAGGATGTGGAGAAAGATAGTGGATCGATCAAGGCTTGGGGGTTACAGAAGATTTGGAGCGAGAGCAGATGTGAATGAAAGGTGAAAGGATGTGGAGAAGGGAAGTGGATAGATCAAGGCAGCTGGAGATGTCGATTGACGTTACACTTAAATAGTTGGAGCTTGTATTTGTCAGGGAAGCAGGAATAAGGAAGGGAGTTCCACAGGCGAGAAGTGCGAGACATGAAGCTATTGGAGTAGAAGAGACGTCTACATCTAACAGTTTCAACAGTGAAGGGGTGGGAACGGGATGCCTGCCTCGTGGGACGTTTAAATTTGCTATGATTTAACAGAACTCTTGTGCCGGGTGATCATTGTTGTTTTAGGAAATTTTATTGTTTCATTATCAAAAAATCTAAGTGAGTGATAAATTGCTATTCCCAATAAACGGTAGACATGCCACTTGAATACTTTCCTTGCTAAACCAGTTGAAGTTTTACTACATATGAAATCGTATATATTTGATGATTACATTTTTTTTTTTTTTGAGAGACCTCCAGGACAAGTTTTAGGTATAAAGCTATATTCGCTAAAATAAGCCACAAAAAATTTGATGATTGAAAAGTAAAACAAAGTTTTATTGTCAAAATTTTTATGTTAGGAACGACCAAATTATTTTTTTTATTTTATTAATTTTTTTCACCCTTTTTAGAACATTCGAAATTTCGGTTAAAAATTTTGTTTTTCTTGCATCAGTGGGGGAGGACCAAAGATTTTAATTTAGTATAGGAAATTTTTAGCGTATTTTTTTAACATTAATTTGGAAATTCTTGCAAAAAATCAAAATATTGTCAGATTTTAATGAAACTTTCTGAACTTATTCACAAATGAATGAAATTATTTTAGAACTGTTTTCTCTTCGAAAGTCTTAGTAAAAATATTCTATTTTACATCTGTTATTACCCGCTCCATTTACTTAAAAACTCGAAAAATTCAACGTTGTAAATTTTATTGATTTAAAAGTAGAAGTCTTTGAAGAATATAAATAATCCATTTGTTTTTTTGTAAAATCGAATTACCAGTTACATAAAATCAGCTCAAATAAATAATAAAAAAATATCAATTTTAAAATAAAAAATAAAAAAATCAATTTACATATTTTTTCTTTCGCCGTGATAAAAAGGGTCGATGGCTTTGATTTTCTTATGTTTTCTTCCTTTAGGAGCTTTCCCAATTTTCTTCGTCAGTATTTCTCGGTTTGCCTTTCCGATTATCTTTTTACCTGGTTTAGAATTTTGAGAAGCTTTCTCATCCCTTTTTCTGGATTTATCTTTCTGACGATTAGCAGTTTTTTTCTTCGAAACTTTCCCCATCTTTTCAATGTCTTCAGTCACACGTGTTCTTACGGTGTAGACCGAAGTATGTACCCAATAATATTACGGACCGCTTAATCGCGAAATATGTGCTCCCGATTTATTTTTAAGTTGATTTCTCTGTTAATGATGCTCACCGTTGTGGCATCTGAAATATTGTATTTTAAATTATGAAATAACTGTTATAGATAAAGAAAATACGTTACGGATTTTTGGGGGGTTTACTTGTATTTTTTCTGTATTAAAGTAAAGGAGAAATGGTCTTTTTTTTTACGGGGGACGTTTTTTAAATAAATTACTTTCTCGGTCAATCATAAAGAATGTCTGTATTTCTAAAACGTAGATTTATTTATACGCAGACTGTTGTCCTCATCTTTGCTGTTATCAACATAAGGTTTCAGTCGTTGTGTCTTCCAGACTTCATAAGGTGTTTGTCGATCCGAGTAACCATTTTTTAGTTTTAGTTTTTTAGAGAATTTCAAACTGAAGCCTTTTTGGTAAATTTGCAGTTAATGCCGCAGTGCTAGACCAATTTAAGAAAAAATGCATTTATTTCTGGTGTGAAAAACCCTGATTATTATTACAAAAATAGCAATAAAAATTAAGGAAAGTCTACTGTTTAGAAGATATTGCCAATCTTAGTTGGGTCCCGGGTACAGCCTGGCCTCCACTGTACCTGGAAGCAATATGTTGCTTATGTTTCTCAGAAACAGTTTCTGGGGTCAATCCCTTACCACACTGATCGCCTTATTTTTTACTCTGGTGGCCAGGTTGTACCCAAAGACCCAACTAAGATTGGTAATATCTCCCAAACAGTAGAGTTTCCTCATTTTTTCATTGCTATTTTTGTAATAATCAGGCTTTTTTACACCAGGAATAATGCATTTTTAAAAAATTGGTTACTAGGACATTATCTGCAAATTGACCTTATTTAGCACTGCCTAGTTACTGCACACCCTATTCCCACTGAATTTTAGGCTGTACTAACCGACTCTAGGATTGAACTCAAAATTATTCCGGTATATCACCAAATTCAAATAAAAACAGGACGAGAAAAATCTAAACCCATTTCATTTATAGTTCTGTTTGAAATTCTCTGATGGTTTCCTTTAATTTTAATTTTTTATTTATTTACATAATTTTAATCACAAACGACGGTGTGTGTGAAATTGTAAATGCTGTTTTTCATATACGTTGTAATTGCGTGTTGTAGGAGCATTTATCTATAATACATTTAACGATTCAAGAAAAAAAACGACGAGACTCCAATTGTGCATCAACAATAAAATATATATTGAAACAATAACATACAAAACAATCATGCAATGATGTGTAGTAATTAAGGGAGGAAAAGTTGTTTCCCTTTAACTGTATTTTGATTAAGATTGAATGTTCGAAAGCATTTCTCTTGAATAAGAATGTTCAGGATTCTATGTTGAATAGAGTCTGGTGTTAGAATAGAATACAGTTAATTAAGAAGTGTGTTGTTTTGAGAAAATAGAATGCTGGTTCATGAACTTGGCTTGGTCACAGAGAGGACGAAATGTGTAATGTGATACAAAAATCTGTGTCTGTGTATGCGTTGTGAGTAAAGTCGTGGATTTGTGTGGACAGACGTAAATAGCTGGACTCTACTAACGGTTGTGGAAAAATTGCTTCTTTTAAGGCTGCTGGTTGGCCCCCAGCGAAAACGCGAGAAAGTTGTTTTAGCACAAAAATGTTTCATTGGTTAAAATTCGACCAATCACTGTTTATGTAACAAAGACACATGTGAGCAAATTAACGGCAGAAGAAATTCAAAGTGGTGACTGCGATTGCTAAATTGTCTTATAGAAAGACAGTATTTATTTACTAGCCAATCGTAGGCGAATAAATTGTGGGCGTGGAAAGCGTAGCAGTCGCTACAAAATAACATTAGAGAAAGAGGAAAAACAAAACAAAAAAAACATTATTAAGGAGAGAGAACAATAAAAGAACAGGAATTAAGAAGATAACAACTGTAATCGAATAACTTGACCAATTCTTGTTCAAATGATTTTAAATTTTAACAGCATGCACAGAAACAACTCAAAATTCTATGTTTAATGTCTTTTACATTTTCAGGTATAGAAATGCCATTGACTGGAAAACAAAAAGTATTTTGTATATTAGAGTCTGCTTGAACACAGTCGTGAGGGAAAATGACGGGGAATCACACGTGTTATATTAAAAAAATAAAATAAGGAATTTATTTATAAGTTAACACATTTGGAGTTGCCAGTAGCTTGTTTCAGGAAAGAAATCAAATATTTAAAGTTCGTAGTTTCGATGAATTGTCAAGAGGAAAAAATATTCATAAATCATCGGACACAAAATAATGTTCGAAAATGTTTAAAACAAATTGAGAGAGTTCATTTTTCACATACGGTTGTATTCAACATAAATGAAAAGATATATTTTAAGGTACTTAGCTTTGGAGTTGAATAGAATTCTTTGAAATTGCCTTGCTCTCATTAGAGGCTTTTAATAATGTATCAGCGTGTAATTTGACACTGGTATTATTCAATCAGATGCATGGAACATGAGCTGTGGGCTCGTTCATGGCCCAGTTTTACCCTCTTCGTATAATGCACTATTCCATTACATCAACTTTCATACAAGCAATGTCAGCGAGCTACTATTGGTTATTCTCCGCAAATCTAGCTCACTGATTGGTCCCTTTCGACCAATCAAGTCACCCGCATGTGCACAAGCAGATTTTGGCGCAATTCTTTCCGGAGCCGCACCACGTGACTACAGCCATATGTAAACCCCAAAACACATGTGACCAGAACACAGCAGAGCAGAGCAGAGCAGAGCAGAGCAGAGCAGAGCAGAGACTGAGAGCAGAGATCGACATCACAGCAGACAATTTTGACCGCTCACTCCAAGCTTCAAAATGTGGCAATTACGAACACCCGTCTCGGCGAATCGAGACGTTAGATTTTTCGGCAAACACTGATGTCAACGAATCTAGGTGCTATTAAGCGAGATCTGAAAGAAATTGAACTCAATGTAAAATTAACGGACAAGAAATTTTCTCTTCCTTTTTTAGTGGAAGAAAATTTAGAATTAGATTTTCATTTGGATGGATTGGGAGTAGTTATTAATAATTTAAAAAGAAAGGGATATAGGCTGGCAGCGGATTTTTCCGATATGAGAAATGATACTTTGTCTTTACATGGTTTATTAGGGGTCGATGCAATTAAATTTATGGGACCTATGCGGTCAATACCTTGTATGGGAGGTTCTGCTTTTGAATTTGCTAACGGAATAATTCCTTTTGGTAATATTTCGGATTTTCAATATCCAGTAGAGAAGGCTGTGAAGGGGGGTGTAAGTCGGTTAAATTACAGTCAGGTGATATCTGAATATACTGCTTGTCCGGTAACTCACGTATATTATGTTTTAGAACCTAGATCTGAATATTTTGATCCTGTAGACAGTTTTTGTGATTCGTTAGTAGAAAGAAAGATAGAGAAGTTGTTTGATTTAGAATCATTGGGAATCTCTGAAAATACTTTCAGTGACTACGATAGGGATAAGCTTAGAGATTTCCAGAATTCTATCTCTTATAGAGACAAGTGCTACTTTATTGATATGCCGTGGGATGAAGATAAACTTTCCTCAGTTCCTTCAAATCATGGAGTGGCATTGAGGGTACTTGATCGAGTGGTTGATAGATTAAGTAGTCAAAACTTATATGAAGAATATTGCAAAGTGTTTTTAGATCAGGAATCGGAGGGAATAATTGAAAGAATTGATGTGATGCCTGCGGATTTTGGGAATCACATCTGGATATCCCATAGACCTATCATAAAGACAGCCAGCCAGTGCACTACTAAGATAAGACCAGTATTTAATTGCTCTTTGCGTGTTGGAGGGGGTCCTTCTCTCAATGACTGCGTCTACCCTGGAATCAATTTATACACTGATATGTTGCATTTACTTTTGAAGTTCAGAATGGATCACTGCGTGCTACTAGCAGATATCCGTAAAGCCTTTCTTATGATTAGATTAAACAGTGAAAGAGATAAGAATTGTTTTTGCTTTTTTATGAAAATTGGTAATCAATTAGTGAGTTTCCGGTATAAGACTCTTATCTTTGGGTTTGTAGCGAGCTCCTTTATCCTAAATTTTATTATTAAATTTCATGTAAACAGATACAGGGATAGTTCTTGTAAAGAAATGTTGTTAAACAATTTTTATGTTGATAATCTTATTAAAACTCACAATTCTCCTGAGTTTTTGTTGAACTTGTATCGTGAGGCTCGGGATGTTATGGCTGAGGGTAATTTTCTGTTGAGATCCTGTAACACTAATTGCGAGGTACTAAGGGAGGAAATGAAAAGAGATAATAGTTTGGTGACTCATGATTCGCCTTTTGAGAAAGTACTGGGTTATATGTATAACCCTGCTTTTGACGAATTACATATTGTTGTGGATGCGTTGACAGGAGTTGCCAATACTAAGAGAGGAATTTTGTCGCAAAATGCCAGCGTGTTTGACCCATTGTCTCTGTGTCTTCCAATAACGATCAAAGGGAGACTACTTCTTAGCGACATTTGGAAAAGAAATCTAAAATGGGATGAAAGTGTGCCTTCAGACGTTCAAGGTGTTTGGAACAGAATCTTTGCAGAATTTATCGAGTTAGATAGTCTGAAATTCCCAAGATGGGTAATCGACACTTCTATAGAATTTGATTTCATAATATTCTGTGATGCTTCTATGAAGGCTTATGGTTTTGCTAGCTATATCCTCCAAAAGGGCTCTGCTAATTTGATTTTTGCCAAGGCTAGGGTTGCACCTTTAGCTAGGAAAACTTTACCATCTTTAGAGTTATTATCGGTGGTTTTAGCTTTTAAGTGTTTATTAAATATAGTAAAAAATCTTTCTTCTAATATAGGAAAAATTATACTGGCGGTTGATGCTCAGGTAGTGTTGTCTTGGATATTATCTGAAGACATTAAAACAAAAAATGTGTTCCTAAAAAATAGACTTAAAGATATTAAAGAAAAATTAAAAGAATTGCGAGATCTTGGTTATGACCTCTGTTTCAAATATGTTCCTTCGGCAGATAATCCTGCTGATTTACTCACTAGAGGTATTACACTTCCCAAGTTCCGGACTGTGTTACCGTTTTGGTTGCATGGCCCTCAGTGGCTGTCTGGAAAGGTTATTAAATGGCCTGCCGGCGAATTAAATTGTTTCACTTCTGGCAGTCAAGCTTTAGTTTTGTTTAATACTGTGGATAATTTGCCTGTTATTTTGGATGTGGTTTCAGTTTTGGATGTTGAAAGATTTTCCTCTTTATCCAGATTATTAAGAATTGTTTCATATGTTTTCAAGTTTGTGTTTTCATTAAAGAAATCTAGCTTAGATCCTGTTTTGGCTGCTAGATTGTATTTGATAAAATTAATGCAGTCTTTATTTCTACCCAGAGAAAAATATTTCTTGTTGAACCCTTCCAACTCAGACGTGCCCTCTCTGGTTGCTAATCTAAATCTGTTTTTGGACGGAGACGGATTAGTTAGATGTAGGGGAAGAATTGGAGAATCTCATCTTTATACACCGGAGATATTGTATCCAGTCTTATTACCTAGATTCTGTCATTTCACTGTGTTGGTCATTTTGGATTGCCATGAGAAGTGTAAACACTTAGGTATCGCTGCTACTCTTCGTAAAATACGTCTATCTGGTTTCTGGATTAATAAATCTAGACAAGCAGTAAAATCTGCCATTTCTTCTTGTAGCTTATGTAGAAAGTATAATTCTTTGTCCTTTAATTACCCTAAAGTGACCAATCTTCCCAAGCACAGGGTTAATTTTATTAGACCTTTCTTACATACAGGGATAGATTTCACCGGACATTTATGGATAGAGGATGGAAATGAGATGAAAAAGTTCTATATTTTGGTTTTCACCTGTTTCAATGTCAGGGCTATTCATTTGGAATTGGTTGCAGATGTGTCGGCTCATGCAGTGATTCTTGCGTTGGTGAGGTTTTTTTAATTTATATGGGGTACCTTCCCATATATACTCTGACAATGCACGTTCCTTTGTGGCTGGTTGTGACTTGATTAAGCGAGTGTTTATTTCTGATGAATTTGAGGGAAAGTTTAGCTCTTACAATATTAAACATTTAACGATACCTTTGTATTCGGCATGGTTTGGTAGTACTTGGGAGCGACTTATCAAGACAGTAAAAGGCTGTTTGTATAAATTGGTGGGACAAGAGAGGCTACCTTACTTTGAATTACTTACAGTGTTATCTGACATACAAAATGCGGTCAATTCTCGTCCGCTAACATATAGATGTTCAGGGGATTATGAACTTTATGTTATTTCCCCTAACGCTTTTCTTTGTCCCCATTATAACAACTCAGTATTTTTGAATATCAAAGATAACCCTTTTGACGTTGAGGTTCCCAATAGAATGAATCTATTGGACAGTCTGGAGAAAAGAGATCTTCTTCTTGAAAGATTCCACAAATTGTGGCATGAAGATTATTTGTTGAGCTTGCGAGAACAATCTCGAGAATTATATCAAAGGGATTTTAGGAATGTCATAGGGGTTGATGATGTAGTTCTCATAAAAAATCCAGCTAAATCTAGACCCTACTGGTCGTTAGGTAGAGTTGTTGATGTAATACCTGGTAACGATGGAAATATTAGGTCCGCTAAGGTGAAGAAACCCGATGGTAATTCTTACTTATATTCGATTAAACATTTGTATCCTTTGGAGTTATCGATCACTCACTCCCACCAAACAATCAGCCCCCCAGCAGAAAATATGGAAGATAGTGATTTAAATGGGGGTATGACTGATGTCAGATCAAGTGAATTCTGTCCTAAATACAGATCCAAAAGGAAAATTAAAAAAGTATGTGAAAAAAAATAGGGATTATCTTTGGTACTGAGATGTAATTGAATATGATTAATGGAGCGAGATTCTGTTTGGAAATACTAGGAAAAGAACAATGTTACAAGATTGATTTTCTTTATATTGGATAAATTTAGTGCCCATCTTATAGATTGAAATTTAACTGGTATAGCTTAAAGAACATTTTTTTTTCTTTTTCTTTTCTTGATGGGAGAGTTTGGAAATTTTTGTTGACCGAGATTTAACATAAGTGTGAGAGGTCACCTTTCAGTGACTTCGGTGGTGAGATTCTTGTTTTGAGTGTTTTTTGGAAATCTTTGTTGACAGAGATTTAACATGGGGTGAGAAGAGGGCTTGCAACGACTTCGGTATTAGAGATGATATGTTGTTTTAATGTCTGGAGTCGGTGGCCTGTGGATGGGGCGGTCGGAAAATTTATGGCCCCATTGTCATGGAATCTGGCAGCTGAAAGCGAGTCCGTTGTATCAGAAGATTTTGTCTTCAGTCAGAACTTTGTCGTCGGACGATACGGACGTCCTTATTCTGGCTCCGTGGTGAACTACTATAGTTGGCCACGTAAATTAATGTTACCTTAAATAGTTCGAATTACAGTATCGAATTATTTGCCTTTAAATATTATAGAATTAATTTATTTAGCTTTTAATAGCTATATTACTGATTAGTTTATGGATGGGAGCAGGGGAGAGTGAGTTTACGCATCGAAGGGCTTTGTTGGAAGATTTAATTGGCTTCGGTAGAATTCCGTAGCTGATATTCGTTTGTATTTGAAAAGCTTTGAAGAGAAGAATTTAAATGGCTTCGGTAGAATTCCGTAGCTAATATTCGTTTATGTTTGAAAATCTTTAAAGAGAAGATTTGATCGGCTTCGGTGGAGTTCCGTAGCTGCAGTTTGTTTGTTTGTGAGATTTGGAAGAGGAGATTTGGTTGGCTTCGGTGGAGTTCCGAGGCTAAAAGAAGTAATTTTATTCCCTAGAAGGGGAATGGTTTCATTTGATTTGTTTGTTGATTCGGAGAATCAACGTTTTTATTTGTTTTACGGAGTCAATCGATGCCAGGAATTCCGCCCCTGTTCACGTTCTTTATATTAAAATAAGATTTAAAAGAATAAGATTTAAATGAATTCCAAAGCTAAAGTTTTAACATATTGTGAAAGATATGCTTCATGGAATAAGTTTTTAAGATCTTAGACTAGGTTAGGATTTGTGTTTTTTCAATTTACCCTTTCAGCTCCAGAGGAAGTGAAAAAGAGTCTCATAGAAAGAAAAGAAAATATTTGAAGAAAGAAGACACAAACAGAAGAAATTGAATTGATTGTAAAAAAAAGAAAATGCTTTAACAATATTGTTTGTTGTAAAGAAAAAGTTGAATGATGTTTGCGTTGTCTACTTGCTGACAACATTGTTTTGTAAGTAAAAATCCTTTTGTTCATTTTTGTTTGTTACCCACGTAGCATATGGACCAATATGCATGTAATTATGATTTGTTGAAATAAATGTTTGGTTTGTGAGCACTAACGGTATAGTTGTTTATGATATCGTCTGCTTCATTGAGTGGGTATGTTGTTGATTTCCTTTGAAGAAGCCGAGAGAGAAATCGGGAGTTTAGTCCTGTGTGTTATTTAGTGTATTAAATTGTAATTTAAATATATTGATTTAAGATCGTATGCGGGTAAAGTTTAAGTTTGATTGACGGTTTATTTTTTCATTTAAATTTGGGTTTTTGACATCAACCTTCAAACTGACGCACAGGAGACACGATCTCTCTCTGGAGAAAGTTTTATATTTTCTCCACTTTATCTCTTCTTCAATTTATTTTTATTTTTATTTTTTTATTTTTTTTTTTTCACACTGTTTAATTCTTTGAACGAATCTTATTAACACGATCAAAAGCTTTCAAACGTACTCAAAAGATCAACACACCAATTTATTAAATCAGCACTTAACATTTATCAAGTTTTTAACACGTTTGTACATATTTAAATTGTATATAAACCATTATTGTTTTGCATTCAACTTGCGTTTGTTTTTTAAACTTTGTTTTTGCATGACCTGTTCAAAATTACTGAATATTGTTGAGGATTGAATTTTATCGAACACGCCATCACAAATAATTTCCTTCTGATTTAACAAATACATTCACTTATCCCCAACAAAGCTTTCTCTCTCAAAAATCAATTTTACATCAGCTCATTACTTTTTTCAGTTTGTGAGCCGCTGCCTTTTCTATCGATCAAAATAAATTTTCGCACAGGCTTGCAAAATTTGAAAACTGAAGAAAACAGAGTTTTTTTTTGTATTCCCCACAGTCGAACAAGATTGTGCAGCATGCATTTGTGAGAGAATTCGCTTAAAATGCACCAACTGCAATGCAGATTTAGACAGGGCATAAAAGATTCAAATAGGAAGGCTGTGTTACTGTGGGGTAAAAAAAGATCTGGACGTCCACCACTATAGAAAAAAGGATGGTCGAGCGGGTTTACCGTTAAGGAGAGAGGACAATAAAAGAACAAGAATTAAGAAGACAGAAGATAATGATTGACATTGCATTTAATTTTTTAAAGATCAAAGGCTATAAAGCCACTACGATGCAAAGGGGTTACTGAGTGTTAGAGAATATGAGAAAAACTACTATTAAGGAGAGAGGACAATAAAAGAACAAGAATTAAGAAGAAAGTAGATAACGATTGACATTGCATTTAAATTTTTGAAGATCAAAGGCAATAAAGCCACTACGATGCAAAGGGGGTTACTGAGTGTTAGAGAATATGAGAAAAACTACTATTAAGGAGAGAGGACAATAAAAGAACAAGTATTAAGAAGACAGAAGATAACGATTGACATTGCATTTAAATTTTTGAAGATCAAAGCTGAGTGAAAAGCAAGAAGCTGGAAGTGAGCTCTCCAACTGAGAAGTGCGAAAAAAGAAGAAACTGTTAGCATATAACTTACAGTTACATCTAGCCATTTCAATTGTAAAATGATGAGACCTAACTGCCAATTGAGTACTGTACTTAAATTCATAAGGCCTAGGCACCAAAGAGGAAAGCTCATCAGAACAATTAGCATGAAAATATAGGGTTTGACAGAAATATCTCCCATATAATAATGGTAAGACATTTGCTATATGAAAACACGATTGCCAAACTCATACCATTGTGTGGGATGTATTTCTGCTGCACCCTGTATTTATAGAAACGGCACAGGGAAGCTATATTACGGCACTGGAAAGTGACTGAAGTCAAGATGCCAGGTCAGAACCGATTATTGTGATAAACAAGATAAGGACATTAGTCTGAATGTAAGTAATGCAAATAATATTATGAATAAAGATTCTTTCACTGCAGCTTGGAAGATCATCACATCCTAATTTATAATTTTTTAATGTATTGATTTGAAAGTTTTGGACTTCAATTGAAGTGTTGATTGTTAATTGTGGATTCCCACTTTACCTAGCCTTGTGCCACACCGCTCGAGCAGACCCACGGATAAATATTTTTTAAAATCACATTTTTTTTTAATTTTAAGTGCACAAAATACAAAGATTGAGCTGAAATTATTTACCTGATTAAACAAAATGTTGTTATTTTTTTGGGGGGGGGGGATTTTAGATTTAGAGAAAATATTGTTCTGACAATTGCAATGAAAAGGATTGCAACCTTTTCATTGCAATTGTCAGAACAATATTTTTCCTAAATCTGAAATCCCCCCCCCGTAAAATTGTTACGCTTTGCTTTGTTTTCAACGCAAAATTTAACAATTTCTAAGTAAGGGGTTTATTTTTTCATTGGAGTCATTTTTCGGTCGTCACCGTTTTGCTGAAATCTGATTGGCTGTTTACAGATTTGTTTTTAAGGAAGCGCGATTTTCAGTTAAGAAGGTAAACAATTTTTCTTTCTTTCTCAATTTATTTTATTTATTCGTTTTGTTTTGACAATTTAAACCGAATTTAAAATTTTATTTAATGTGAAGGTTTGAAGCAGAAAATCCGATTTAAGCCATTCATTTTAAAGTTGAAAATAGCGTTTAAAATATGGTAACCGTTAAAAAAAAGTTTTTGATTTCTTTTTTAATTCACGTTTTGAAATTCCTTTGAAAGAAAATTTGAATTTTGCGAACTTTTGATGATTTATTCGTAAAGTTTGTATCGATGTTAAACTGAAAAAATAAATTATTAATAATTTATTTTCTTTAATTAAACTTTTATTTAAACTGGATCATTTGAGTCTTTCGTCTACTGAAAATTAAAATAGCATACTTTTTTTTTTTTTTTTTTAACCGTTTTTTTATGGAACCTGGTTAAAAACAGGAATCACAATAAGGATATAAATATAAAAAAATAATGTGTGCTTAATTAAGGCCTATTAGCTAATAAAAACAAATTATAAACAATAAAGGAATTTTTAAACAAGAAGTTGTCTCCCTAAAAAGTCGAGCATTTGAATTTTTTTAACTGAAAATTAGAAAAAAATTCACTCTTAGAAATTGATGTTTCTGATTTTTAGTTAAACAAAAAACCTCATCAGCTTAGTTAGCTTACCATTATTTTGTAAATTCTGGAACGTTTGGGTATATTTCAGTTTAGTTTCCGAAACTATTTTTTGCAAGCTAAAGACTAAAAAATTATCTCCATGTAATTGTTTTACCTAGCCTCATATTCCGAACATACATTTTTTTTCCACCTAAAATAAATATATCTGTCTATATCTCTGAGATGAGGTATTATGATTACTTGCATTACAATACATACTAATTCGGGCTGTTATCCTCATCTTCGTTGCCATATTCACAACGTTTCGGCCGTTGTACACTGCGGTCTTCTTCATGTTAACTTAGAATTTATGAAACGAATATAAATATTTTTTAATTTATATTAAAAAAAATACTTGCATCTGAAATTAAAACTTAAGATGGCACCTAAATACCAGTTCAACAATCCTATCTACTAGCTGACCTACCTGTAAATATAAATAATAACCCCGTAAGAGTTATTGCCCTTAGTTTAGGACACATATCCACACCCAGAATAAAACATGGTGTCCTATCCTTGAAACCTATACACGTGTGTCCTGTCTTCTTTAAATATTACAACACTACCTGTCTACAACGTGTCAGAGGTTACGGCGGTAGAAATTGAATTATTTATTTTTTTAAATTGGTATTTCTGCTTTCTCTCTAAAATATCTAATCAGTTTGACATACTGTTTCTTTATCACTGGAAATTTGAAGTCTTCAGTTTCTGCAGTTTATCAAAACAAACAAAAAAAGTAATTTCAAATGTTTTGTTGTAGAATTCAAAGTGCAACTAGTAAAGTTAAATTTAGGATTTTTGAGTTTCCTTTTGTTCAACTGTCAAAATGGTAGTTTGGTGCCTTTCAGGTGGATTGGCCTAACACATGCGTTTGTTTCCAGTTGATTCTATAGTTGGACATAGAGGAGCATGCGCTACAGAATCAGCCTGAACAACATGGTGACTTCCATTCAGTAGTGACTTGCTTTGAAATTAGTGACCTTTTTTTTTCTGTCAATAGTTAATTAAATTTTGATATCTTGAAAGTCTGGGAATTCTGAAAGGCTATTTGTGATTTTGATTAATTTAATTCTGATGATGACTTAAACTTTGTCAGCACTGGTTTTATCATGTACAATAGGCACTTCTAAAGAAATGCAATACATAAGATTTTTAGCGGACTGTGCGGGGTGATGATGTGAAGAGATATCAGAAGGTTAAACTTTCCTGCTGGCCGGTCCAGCTACATGGGAATGTCGGACTTTAATTAAGTCCAAATAAGACAAAGAAAACAAACAAGACCGATATACATGGGTAAACAAATATATATTAATAACAAAACAAGTTAAACAAAGACATGGACTGTTACATAGAGTTTGTGTGGAGAAATAATGTGTGTGTGTTGTGAGTGTTCGTACGTACGTGTATTGTTCTTAGCGCGTTCCCAGAATTTGGGAAACACTGTATCTGTGAGAGGTCACATATTGGCCTAAGTGGAAAAAGAGAGATTTTACTTCACCTCCACACGCGGTAGCAGCCCCAGGCCTAAGTCGAAAAAGAGAGAGAAGGGTCAGCCAGTATTTATAGCCAGGGGCGAGAGACCCCTGTTGAAGGATTAAAGAACTGAGGAGGAGCTAACTCCGACAGATTAAAAATTAATTTTTGGAAATGAACAATCTTTCTTGAATCTTTTTATAGTTTCAATTTCAAGCTAATAGATACTTTCCCACTGCTGTAACGTTGCCTGCCTATGTCTTATCTATAAATACTTTCGTGGTAAATGTTTGGATTGTGGGGGTTTTATTACTAATATTATTTTGTTTCATTTCTTTTAAATAGTTTTGTATTCATATTGTAAATACTCATTGGGGTTAGTTTTTAGAATTGTTGTTTTATTCCCCTCCCCTCACAGACAATGAATTGTACATATGGGGACTAGTTAGTATTTTCATAGAGACCCTCTGGTATTATGGTGAATGTAGTAAGAAAGGTATGTAAGAGTGTATTGTTTTGGTGTAAGGAATATTGTTTGTATGATTGGGTCAGTGTTAGCTAGCTATGTTATCGTTAAGACAGAAGAAGACTGTCCTTTCCCCAATCTTCCCTTTGGCCTTGTGCCATATTTCTGTGTACATATCAGAATAAATATTACTCTTCGCTATGGTGAATTGTATATACAAGGACTAATTAGGGTTTTCATAGAGACAAGAGGTATTAAGGTGAATGTAGTAAGAAAGAATGTGTTGTTTTGGTGTTAAGAAATTTATGTTATGTTTGGGTCAGTGTTTGTGGCTAGCTAAGTTTAAAGTTAAGACAGATGAAGACCATCCTTTTCCCCATATTGGCCTTGTGCCACATTTTGTAAATATTTACAATTACATATCACTCTTCGCTATGGTAGGATTGCAGGTGGGATTACTAACACTATTTAGTTTCTTGTAAACAGCTTATCTCATTGTAAATAATCATTGATGTTTAGATTTTAAATTGTTGTTTTAAAATCCCAGATAAGAATTGTACATTTGGGGACTAATTAGGACTTCATGGAGATTCTGAGGTACTATGGTGGTGTAGTAAGAATGAGTTGTTTGGGTGTAAGGAATATTGTAGTATGTTTGGGTCTGTGATTGTGCCTGCCTAAGTTTAATTAAAAAGCAGAAGACCTACCTTTCCCCATTCCCCTCTTTTGGCCTTGTGCCACACTTTTGTAAATTTTACAAAATAAATATTGCTCTTCACTATGGTACCTAGAGGTTTTGAATTTAAGCTCATCAATTTACATTTAAGCTGGCTAGATGTAGTCGTAAATTCTATACTAAAAGTTTCTTCTCTCGCACTTCTCACTTGCGGAACTCCCTTCTGGCTCCAGGCTTTCCAGCCAACTTTAATCTGCAAAAATTTAAATGCAATGTCAATCGCTGTCTTACTGTCCAACTGATTACTCTCTTCTTTCTGCCCATCATTAATATTTCCATTCCTAATTCTTCCACACCCGGTAACCCCTGTGAATTTAGGAATATATTCTCCCTAATCTAATGAGAATAGACTTTTATCATTAGCGAAGATTCACAGACTGTTTTTGATGTTGGTTGCTGAAATGTTTCTTTTCACATACTGGGTGCGGGTGGGGGGGTTCTCTGCTGCTGAAATTTGAAATCTGTGGAATTTTATAAGAAATTTTTCCTGAAAGTAGGGTTGCGAAAAATAGGGTTTTACTTTTTTCTGATTGGTCAAATATTTCACATGGTGATGTTAGTTTCTAACCAATAGAAACTTTGATTTAAACATTGTGTTGTATTGTGGAATCTTTTGGTCATGTTTGTAATATTGTCTGTTATTAAGTAGGGGGTGTTTTAATATGATATGTATGTGGGTATATGTTTGTGTTGGAAATAGTGTTTCTTTCCTAGAGTCTAAACAATTCATTTGAATGATATTGATATTTCTCAAAACTACAGAATGGGGCACAGACAGAATTTTTACAATAAACTTGACCAGTTTTGTTTTTTTTTATAATTTCACTCCAAGCAAGGCAATAAAGCCACTATGATGCAAAGGAGTAACTGAGTGTTAGAGAATATGAGAAAAACTACAATTAAGGAGAGAGGACAATAAAAGAACAAGAATTAAGAAGACAGAAGATAACGATTGACATTGCATTTACATTTTTGAAGATTAAAATTAACTGGGAAGCAAGAAGCCAGAAGAAAGTTCCACAAGCAAGAAGTGCGATAGAAGAAATTGTTAGCATAGAACTTATCTAACCATTTCAACTGTCAAATGATAAGACCTTGTTGCCAATCTAGGACTGCGCTTAAATTCGTAACATCAAAGTATCATAGCAGAAATTAATACTTATTTTAAAAATACAAAAATGTAGCACAAGGCCAAAGGGGGAGATATAGGGGAAGGCTTGTCTTCAATCTGTTTTATCTTAAACTTAGATAGCCACAATTACTGACCCAAATATTCCACAGTATTCCTTACACCGAAACAACACATTCTTACTACAGCCACCGTAACACCTCAAAGTCTCTATGAATTCCTAACTAGTTACCATATGTACAGATTGTCTGTGGGTGGGGGAATAAAAATAACAACTCTAAAAATACATGGTGGGAAGTTCATCAGAACAGTGACTATGAAAGTATTTATAGAAAAGGCACAGGGAAGCTACATTACTGTGGTCGTAAAAAGTGACCGAAGCTGAGATGCCATGTCAGGGCCGATAACATTGAAGATTCTCTTTTGGATTTCATTAAGAATCTCTAAACATATAGCAGACACACCAGACCAGACCAGACCAGACCAGACCAGATGTGGCAACAATATTCAAAGCAAGCACGAATGGTAGACTTTTCTAGGGGTTAGCATCAGCCATACTGGTGGAAGATAAAAAAGGTTTCTTTAAGATGATTAAAAGAGTAAATTTAAATTCATCTTGTGAGCTATTGGCAACAATTAACCAAATATATCCTGGTTGGATTATGTTCACTTAATGTGGTGGGGGATGTTGTTTACTTGTGGCTATCTGTTAGTTGTTTCCATGGCAAATAAATTCAGTGAATTATCCATTTAATTTTTGGCCAGCCAGTCATTTCTGGAATGGGTTAAACAAAAAGCTGAGATCAAGTTTTTTTTTTTTTTTTTTAATAAGTTTATTTTCTATGACTTGTTGGTTTAATAATGTTTATTCATCTAAGTTTGTTTTTTGTTTTTTTTTGTACATGTTCTTTTAGGAGAAGTTTATTTTTAAGAAAGCCAGATGGTTTGTGGGAAAAATTGTTACACATGAATAACTTTTTAGACTCAGTGGTTAAAAGTCACTAAAATTGTTAAGAATCCATTTATGGGAATATTTTTTTTTTTTTTTGTATTTACTGACCAATGAGAGACGTGGGTCTCAAGCCCTAGTAAGAACATGAAGTCGGGGGGGGGGGTCTTTCTGTTTGCCTCTATTTCTGCATAGATAGAACTCAGTTCAGTAAACTGAAGAAGGCATTTTTTGACCTGGGTAGGGAGGGCATTTTTTCGCCTCAAGGGAGGTGAGAGGGCATTTTTTTACCTCAAGGGTGTGGAGAGGGCATTTTTTCACCTCAAGGGAGGGGAGAGGGCATTTTTTCACCTCAAGTGGGGAAGAGGCCACTTTTTTACCTCAAGGGTGTGGAGAGGGCATTTTTTCACCTCAAGGGAGGGGAGAGGGCATTTTTTCACCTCAAGTGGGGAAGAGGCCACTTTTTTACCTCAAGGGTGTGGAGAGGGCATTTTTTCACCTCAAGGGAGGTGAGAGGGCATTTTTTCACCTCAAGCGGGGAAGAGGCCACTTTTTTACCTCAAGGGTGTGGAGAGGGCATTTTTTCACCTCAAGGGAGGGGAGAGGGCATTTTTTCACCTCAAGTGGGGAAGAGGCCACTTTTTTACCTCAAGGGTATGGAGAGGGCATTTTTTCACCTCGAGAAGGTACAGAGTTACAAGCCAGCCCATAAGAATTTTGAAGTTCACAAGTGAAAATTTTCTTGCAGTTGGACAACAAAGAACAAAAAAAGAATTGAAAGAAATTTATCTAAGAGCCCCAGTGAAGTACGAACAATATAAATATAAAACAGATATTTCCAAAATTGATATATGTCCCAGAGACGCTCGTGGGATAAGTAGTTTTTTTCATTTTCTTTCTAAAAGGTGGTTGCACCTTTGTTTCACTTCCTTCTTGAATTGTTTTCTCTTTTTGTCATTTTCAAAATTGAACCCTTGTGTCCTTTTTCGAAATTGCAATCCTTTTTTTTTTTCTATTTTTGATAGTAATCCTTTTGTACAATATATCTATAAATGTGATCCTCCATTAATTATTTCTAAGGCACACAAAAGGAAATTTTTGTGCAAAGAATCTTATATGTAAATTTTTGTATTTTTTTTCTTTTTCTCTCTACTGTAATATATGTTTGTCCTTTAAGTCTTAATTGCCCCTTATATAACACTTACTATTCCTACTAACTACGTTTTGTGTTTGATACAAGAATTTAGATTTGGTAGGAAGTTAAAAAATTTTATATTTTTTCAAAATTACAGACGCAATCATGGAGGAAATAATCGAGGTCTCCAAAAAGATTCAAATGTTGCTGCATGACAGTGAAAACGAACTGGAATATTTTACCAGTTTTCACGAAGATATTTGTGAAAATAAAGGCTTGCTGAAAGGAATGCAACTTACATTGCAAAGAAACATTGACGGTAGGGAAGATATTTTGAAAAATTTTTTAAAATTTTTTATTTCTTTCTTTCTTACTAACCAATTTGAAAACAGATTCATTATCAACACAGCTATCAGCGAATTTCACCTTTTAATGTTTTTATTTATATGTTTTGGCTGGTGGGCTTTCCTGCCTCCCTCAAATATGCATGTTGCATATCTTTTCAAGTTGTGTCTACATTGCACTGAAGTGTAGGTTTGTTAATATATTAGGGATATGACCTTGAGTTGTGTACTGAACATGAAAAAACCTTTAGGTTGTATTTCTTCTTGCCAGTTGAAAGAAAAAAAGAAAGAAACTGCAATAATTAAGATGGGTCACAATTGTAAGTTTATATTAGTTATAAGTACAATTGTCACTAAGTAAAGATTGAAATAACTCTGCCGGCAAGTCTGAAATGAGACATACTTAAAACTCCTCTCTCTCTCTCTCTCTCTCTCTCTTACACGCACACTTTAGTAAAATGAAAGACAAAGTAGAAAAAATCCATGTTGTGCATTTATATATATATATATATATATATATTTGTGTATTTAGGCAGCAATTCTTCTTTCAAGCACATTTCATTAAAAACAACTGACAAGGTGCTTTTATTTAGTTTTTTATATAATTTCCCGTGCGATCTAATAAAGTTTTTCTTTTCAGAGGATAAATTATATAAAAATTGTCCGAATGTTCTTTTCCGAGCGCTTTCGTTTATACATTTAGCCATTATCAAGGATTATATTTCAACTGTTAGAATTAGAAATAGTTTATGTGTATGTTTTATAAAGTGATTCATTTTTTTGTTTCAAAACACGGTCAAGATATTATGTCCATGTTCAAAGTTAATATTATTAAGTGTTGGTTTGCTTATTTTTATAAGTAAGGCTTCCATTATTTTTAGCCTTTTTTTGCAAGTGGATGATGCTATTATATTTTAAAATTTGTGTATTTAGGCAGCAATATATATATATATATAACACCCTTGAGCGCTTAACCTTGGAGCGGGTAGAATGGAGATCAACGTGTTTTAGTGGACTCAGCAATTTTCAATCTGCTTGTTTGAATCATCTTCAAGAAGCGAGAGCACGATCTAAAAGGTCAGCCAATCTAACTGATCTCTTCTCATAATCCTCACACTTGCTCCATATATGGCCTCTTTTGTAAACCACTAGCGAGTCTTAAATGCCACTTAAGATAATCGCACAAAATTTCATAACTGAATCAACTAAGCTGTCAGATCCTCATATGTCGAAACCGATGAGAGTCCATTATTATATATATATATATATAGAGAGAGAGAGAGAGAGAGACATGTTTCAGTTTGTATACTTATTTTCAATTGTAACCTTTCATATTCATGGACAAGCTTTTTGGTGTCACTATTAAAGGAAGAGAGAAAATTACTGTGTTGATACATATCTTATTCTGAGTACTTTCAACATTAGCACATTGTCATCATCAGGGTGTTGTTTATTTCAAGACAAATATTGTAGTGTTCATGATTTACAAAGAAAAAATTGCTGTGTTCATCTGAAAGTAAAAATTTATCCTATTTGCTTAGTATAAAAATTTCTGATAGAACATCTTATTTGTTCATCAACAATATAATTAGGGAAATTTGTTTTTTATTTTTTAGTTCACTGTAGAAAATCTGTTTTGTGCATGAATTAAATTTTTGCCTGGTATATTAGGTTTTTTATAATTGCTATTTTTAGTAATTTTCACATTCACTCATATATATATATATATATATATATATATATATATAGTAATAATTTGTACCTGTCAAGTTGGTAGAACAACAAAACTTTAAGTTGCACTTCGAACATAGCTATATATGTATATTTATTAATATATGCTTCTAAAGCTCTGTCTAACCACATTGAGCACTTTTGTTTACACCTTAAATTAAGTCAATATTTATTCACTTACCTGTGTATGCACATATATACAGTTGCTAATATCTAATTATTTGATTTATCCTCATTAATATATATATATATATATATATATATATATATATATATAATATCTGGATAAAATAAATGAAACAAAATCGGGTGTTTTTTTTTTAAGTATTTATTTCTGTGTTTTTTTTTGTATATATTTAATATTTCAGACCACCTCGGTCTTTCCTCAGAAATCAAATGAGATACTGTGTTTGTGTGTTTGTTTACAGCATTTGTCGTGAAGCGTGCATGTCACGTGATGTGCAATGCGACTGTTTGAATTTTTGGTGGAAGACTGATGATAGTGTCTTAAATGATGTTTAAAAGTTTTTTGACCATATCTCAAGAAATATTTTTAACTGTTGAAATATTTATGTAGATTTAAAATATCATGTATATATATACATAATTATTATAATTATTTTCTTTTTTAAAAATATTCCATTGCAACACAGAAATTGCTATGTTTCAAAACTGAAAATAAATTTATAAATTTAATTATAAAAATTAAACTTAAAATCCATAGTCTCGTTCCATTGTCAAGCGACATTTGGAATAAACTTTTCTAAGAAATTTACTTAATTTATAAACGCAGACAATATTTTTCTCTGCTGCCTGTATTAACGAGTGTTTTTTTTTAAATAAAAATAATTACTAAAAACACTGGATTATAAATCTTACTGTTCTTTCTTGTTATTTTTAATATATATATATATATATATATATATATATATATATATATATATATATAAATACACAAAAAAAGATTTTTTATATATATATATATATATATATATATATATATATATATATATATTAAAAATCTTTTTTTGTGTATTTATATATATATATATATATATATATATATATATATATATATATATATGGAAACTATTCTAAGGGAAGGACTTAAAGTTCTTTTATTAACGTTTTATCTTATTTTCTCTTAATATTCTCTGATTAGAATTGTGAGATTGGAATTTTTTTTTTTTTTAGTCATCTGGATGTAATTTCAGTTTAAATTGATAATTTAATTTAAATTTAAATATATTACTCTTTAACTATCAATATTGATAGTAAAATGTTAAAATTAGAAATATTTGTTTTGATATTTAAACACTTAAGTCATCACCTAACGTTAAACATTAACTGCGAAATTTAATGAAAAATTTAAATAGATATAAATATAAATATGTGTAAAGATTTGAAAATATATGTGTAAGTATTCATATATGAATATACAGAGGTACCTGTATATATCGATACATGTGTATGTGCCTATGTGTGTAATTGCACATGTAAATGAATGTATGTATATGTGTGATTTACATAAGTGTATGTGTGATATATATATATATATATATATATATGATAAAACAAAATATTTAATATTGCCTTCAAATATTACTCAATTTAAAACCTAAACTTTAAGTAAAAAAGATTACCCATCTAAAAATAGCTACAAATTACATACATGAATTAGATTCAAACTGATAGAGATGTTACCTTAACAATCATTTACAATATTAAAAGATTATATCAGTAAACTTATATTTTAAATAAATTTCTTTTAATGTACTTTCTATGAATGTGTTTTAAAATATACTATTTAATTCATATTAAATCCCTAAATTATTTATAAAAGAGTTAAATATTTAAAGTGCTAGCAAACTTCAAATTAATTTCTTTGGGGATCTTAAAAAATTAAATTACTATCAATCATTAAAATCTCTTTTTTTACATAAATTGCTAAAAATTACCACCCCTCCTCTTCCTTCGTAAAACCTAATGACAGCTTCTTTCTCTTTACCTCCCTCTTCTTTCTTTCTTTTTTTCTTTTTCTCTCTCTTCTCCCCCTTCCTTTTCAATATATCACTTCCGTTAAGTTAACCGATTAAATAGGTCAATGTCTGGTCCCTCCTCCCCTAATACTAAGAATGAGAGATAAAAATATTAAAATAAACCCTCACTAAACTCGATCATGTCTCTCACACCACTCCTCACTACCCCCTCTGTTAAATTAAATAAACTTAATACTACCCGTCAAAAGTGTAAATGTTCATTTCATTTTTCTTTTCACCTTTTGGAAGTGTAGTCTGATGATCCAGCATCCTTTAAAAGGGCTATGGTGAAATAAATTATTACATGGAGCCTTAAAGTGGTCTGTTTTTCTTTAAAATATATATATATATATATATATATATATATATATATATATACGAGGGTCATTCAATAAATAAGTTGAATTTTTCGGTATAAGGACTTCTAATACAGATAGAAGCTTACTTTCTTTTTTTCTTTTTTTCAACGTAGTCTCCCAGCACTGTCACACACTTTTCCCATCTGTGCACAAGCTTCCATATTCCCTCAGCGTAAAAATCTTTGGACTGATGTCTCAGCCAGTCGCTCGCAACACTTTTGACTTCATCGTCACTTTTAAACTTTGTGCCTCTCATGAACGCTTTCAAGGGACCAAACAGGTGAAAGTCTGAAGGGGCAAGGTCTGGGCTATAAGGGGGATGAGGGAGCAGTTCCCAGCCCAGCTCGTTGATGGTTTGCACCGATTGGGCTGCTGTGTGAGGCCTTGCGTTGTCATGATGCAAGATGACTCCTTCTGACTGATGACCCCTGCGTTTGTCCCAACAGATAAGCTCAAAGTCCTTGCAATGTCATCCACTGTCACCCTTCTGTCAGACTGAATGAAGTCATTGACTGATTTGATCACCTCAGGAGACCTCACTTCTGTAGGCCTCCCAGGCCTGTCTTCATCCTCAACACTGCTCCATCCTTCTTTAAACAATTTAGCCCACTTGTAGACATTTTTTTGGCTGAAACATGTGGCACCATACACAGTTGACATTCTCCTATGAATTTCAACTGGTTTGCACCCTTCAGCAACCAAAAACTTGATAACTGACCGCTGTTCAATCCTGCAGCATTCTTCTTGGTCGGCCATCTTTGTTAATCGCCAAAACTCTCAAAGTTTTTTTTTAATCTGCAAAAGAAATTAAATCCATGTGAAAAAGAAGTAAAACAAAAAAAATAAAATAAAAAAGAGTAAGCTTCTATCTGTATTAAAAAAATACCAAAAAATTCACCTTATTTATTGAATGACCCTCGTGTGTGTATATATATATATATATAGAGAGAGAGAGAGAAAGAGAATTAATACTAGTAAAAGGTTTGTCATTTCTTCAGCATCCCAACTCTAGAATTTTGTAGACTGACCCATTTGTCCACTCGTCAGGGTGTATCAGCAATTAGCTGTTTATATTTTTCGATTTTTCTTTTTATATTCACTTTTCATTGGTGCAAGTTTTTTGGGTTTTTTCCATAGTGTGTGTGTGTGTGTTAACATGCGCGTATGTGTGTATGTGTAAAATGTCATGATTATTTGTCCTTTTCATCTTTATTTTTCACTTTGCACTCCTTAGCCTTTTCTCTCTTTTTCTTCTTTTCTTTCAATTGTAGCCATTTTGACTTCTGGTTTTCTAGAGTGTCGGGGGTGGGGGGAGATATGAAAATGCAAGTGTCACTTATAACCGTGTATCAAAAGGAAATGCTGAAGATGTTTGAATGCTGAAAAATGTTTTTTTCCGGCCATGTTCATTTGATTTAATTCAGTTTCCTTATGCTTTTGTTATTAAGCGTTGCACATTGTGATAATAGACGATCTGTCTGACTCCACAATATTCTACTACTGTGGTCATTGTCAAAAACCCTGCCGATCACAAATTGGTGGTTTCAATCATGGGCGGTGCTGTATTTTTATTTTCAACTGCTGACTGTCACCATTGATGAAAAAGGCCATATATATTGGTAGCAGTCGGGAGAAGGTCCAGTATTCAGACCATGCTAGGAGTAGTAGTAATATTAGAAATAGGTCAGTGTCAATCTACTGTGTTTTTCTCGGCCCTAAGCAGGGCAGAAATATCATTAGCAGATGACCTCTTAACTACTTCTTCACCCATCATGCATGGTTGGTTTTTCTAGTGGTCATGCCTCTGTTCATTGCTCTTGTCATCCCTTCTTCTAGCTCAGAGGTGTCAGCTTAGATCCTTTTGACCAGGCTCCGAGACTCCATCATGGACATTGGTTTTGGCCAACATCAAAAGTCTCTTTGTGTCAATTATTTTGATTGGCCCAAATTATTTTATTTTTTGCTGTTTCTTTCTTTTTCATTTTTTTATTTTTTTTATAACAGCTTACCTAATTTTTGGTATTTTTCAGTCACAAATAAGTAGGCTCTGCCTCTGCAAACTTCGGCATTTTTTGCCAGGGTTCAGTCTTTTCTTCTTCATCTTTTTATTTGACGGTTGCCTTCTCATTAGTTGAGAGAAATGTAGAAGGAAAAGAAAGAGATGATGGCCTTAAAGGAAAGTGCAAATGCCTTATTTTAATTTGAATTCTTTTTCTTCTTCATCTTTTTATTTGAGGGTTGCTCTCTCATTAGTTGAGAGAGAAGTATGTAGAGAAAGGCTTAGAAAATGAAAGCGAGAGAGAAAGATAGAGATGATGGCCTTAAAGGAAAGTGCAAATGTCCTATTTTAATTTAAATTCTTTTTATTTTTGTTTTTACATATTTCTATTGGGACTCACTACAATGTCTTAGTCACAGTACAGTGAAGCCTGTTTTGTAACTTGAGTATTTATTATATGGTGTTTATTAGTAGTTCTTCTGGTTATTTTCTCCATAATGGGTTGGGTTCATATTTTGTTAAGGCAGCATATTTAAAATCAACATTATGACCTCCTATATCTCTATATAATAATAAGGAATTTAATGAGCAACTAGCCAAAAATCTGCCTTGCAAACATTTTTATTAAAATATTTATAAGTAAAGGTGGACAAATGAAAAGATTTGAAAATGACAATTTTTTTCCATTTCACTGAAACAGAAGTTAAACACGTCTATCTTTCAACGTTAGTATAATTTGTGGCGTATTGAATTCAAGGAGAGATGATGTGTCCATCTGAAATTTCAAGAAATTAACAGATTCCAATCCTACTATAAAAAAAATTTAATGGATTCCAAGCCTACCTATAAAAAATTTGCCCTGTCAGCTGGGGCTTCAGAATACGCCAAATGCACCTCTGCAGAGGGGTAAGACACCCTAAATGAGGCGTCCTGGGTAAGATGATAAACTCCATCCAACAACAATCCCTTTGATTAGGAGGTTTTGTGGAGCATGGAACCACCTCTTAATAGCTTGTCTTCCTAGGTTCACTCTGACCTGGGGTGGTAGCACCTGTTAGGGTCCCAGGTATAGGTAAATAGTTGACACTATGAAAGTATAAAAATTGATTTTAATACCATCAATACATTTTTGTAAAATATTATTACCAGTAATGACTTTTTGAAGAAAAAATATTACCAGCAATACTTTTTGAAGAAAAAATATTACCAGCAGTACTTTTTGAAGAAAAAAATATATTAGCAACAATGCATTTTTGGAAAAAAAATATTACCAGCAATAAAAATCTTATCGGCATTAAATAACCCGTTGAGGTTGATATGTTGTAAAACAAAAAAAACTAAACCAAACCCATAAAAAATTAATGGACTACAAGTCAACCTATGAAAAATATTTAATGGATTCCAAGCCTACCTATAAAAATATTTAATAGATTCCAAGCCTACCTATAAAAATATTTAATGGATTCCAAGCCTACGTATAAAAATATTTAATAGATTCAAAGCCTACCTATAAAAATATTTAATAGATTCCAAGCCTAACTATAAAAATATTTAATGGATTCCAAGCCTACCTATAAAAATATTTAATGGATTCCAAGCCTACCTAAAACTCCTCAACTAGAATGGTTGGGTGAGGGTGTCAAACAGTTTGAACATTTGAGGGCCTTTGGTTTTTATTACTGTATACCTACTTTTGCATCTCTGTGTGTGTAATATTTTTATATATGTGGTTTATACACTTTGCTTGATTCATGTAAATTTTTTACTTTAAAATAAATAATAATGTTTTCAAAAATAATTTTAATATAAATATTTTTTAATTTAAATATTTTAAAAAATATTTTTTTAATTTAAATGTTTTTAAAAATATTTTTATAACTATTCTTTAAATTTAATATTTATTATTTTTTTTTTTTTTTTTTTTTAATACTTAGCTTTGGAGAAGGAAATTCAAGGTGATCTTTCTTCTGAGGAAGGATGCTTTACTCCCAAAGAGAAGGAAATCGTGAGTCAAGTTGAGCGGGCAAAAAAGCAGAAGGAGAACCTTGTGGTGGATTTACAGAAATCTATGGCCGATTTAAAGATTAACAATGAAGAATTAGAAAAACTGACTGCAAACAGGGAGAATATTTGTGAGAACAATTCTGCCAAACTCGGGAAACTGAAGTGAGTAGAATTAAATGAATTGTTTTCAGTTTATGCCACTAAATTTCTTCTTTATTTAGACTAGTATCCTGATTTCTGTTGTTTTTGTAGTATAATAATGATTGTTTTTTTTTGTTGTATAATAATGATTGTTTTTTTGTTTTTTTTTCCTTCTGGACTAATTGTCAGACTTTAACAATTCTTAACTCTTTCTAAATGGCCCTGCCAGATCTGGCTGGTCAAATCTGGAAATTTATTTACAACTGGACCTAATAATACCAAGTGGCCATAGAGGAGTACGTGCTATTGAATCAACCTATGTGTTATATGGCAGCTTCCTTGTAGTAATAGCTGCATACATTGAAATGATAGGCTTACAGCCGCATCACATTGAAACACAAGTCTCTGTACGATCACCTAAGTTAAGCAATGCCGAGTCTGGTCAGTACCTAGATAGGTGACTGCTGGGGAATGCCAGGTGAAGTGTGGATGTGCAGGTGATTTAATGAATAATGACTCAGAATTGTTAATCAGAGTTTCAATTCCAGTTGGGTTCATAAATATTCACTTACATGCAAATACCGTTGGGAAAGGTATGAATCCAACTCTTCTCCCCCAGCTATGGGTTAATTAGTAAGCCTTGTATCACTAAATCATTATCTCCCCCACCAAAAATATACTTACAATCTAAAAAAAATATTTTCTGGCTTAAAATAACCTGTAAAACAGTTGATAAGCTGTAAAAAATGAATGAATGACTCAATGAAATACTGATTAGATACACAGGCAGGTCTTTTAGATTATTTTATCAAATTTTTAATCCTTTCTAGCACGTTCGAAATTTTGGTTAAAAATCTTTTTTCCCTTTTTTTTTTTTTTTGGTGTTAGCAGTTGACGTAATATTTACAATTACTGCTTTAGCACTTTTTTTTCTAGTGAAAAACACATTAATTTGAAAATTCTTGCAAGAATCAAATGTTGGATTTTAATGAAATTTTCAGGATTTATTCACAAATGAATGAAATTTTTTTTTAGAAAATCTTTTTAAAAAATTTTTTTTTTTTACATATGTTACCCCCACTCACATCCTACTTACTTAATTTCATGAAATTTCAAGAAATTAAATTGCAATCTCAAAATTTATTTTATTAGTTAAAAGTAGGACTCCTTGGAAAATTTTGATCATCAGTTTTTTGCTTTTTTTTGTAAAACAGAACCCCAAGTTACAGAAAATCTGAAATCATAAAATAAAAACTGCAATAAAACTATGATGTTATTTAATTAGAAAAGCTTTTAATTGCTTTTATAAATAAGATTTATTAAGGACACTATTGTCTTAAAAAAATATTTTTTTTGATGAATAATGAATTTTTACAAGAATTGTTTTCATTTTAAAAAATTTTAATTATAATAATTTATAATATTATTAACCATTTAAAATTCTGCATTACTTCAATCTGGTCAGGTGATATTGTTATTAAGTGAAAACTAAAATTTTTACGAATCAATAACTGAAAAGCCCAGTAAAAGTTGTTTACACGCAATATTTTTTTTTAAATTTAAAATTTTTTTTTTATTTATATAAAATATTAGGTAAGTTGCCTATGTTTGAAAGTATGGTCAACCATACATAACATAATCAGAAAATAAGAGTGATGAAAAATTTAAATTCAACATTCTGAAAATTAGATTACAGAGAATATTTTCCAAAATTTTTAAGATGACTGAGTACTTAAAGTTATCTAAAAAATTTTTTGTCATTTTCTTAAATTATGTTTTAACAGATAAAGTCTCTGTAGCACAACAGTAAAGGTTTTAACAGATTTTAACATCACTTGTTAGGTGTTCTACAAGTAATAAGTGTCTAATAACCACTACCATTTGTCTTAAAAATCCATTTCTCTATTTTAAACTGAAAGTAAATAATATTTTTTTCAAATCAGATTAATTATACTTCAAATCAGCTAATGTTCCTCAAATAAAGTTTCAGAAAAGTATATTTTATTTTTGGAAAATATTTAAAACTGAGAATTAACTTTTGTTTACAAATCTGTCAAAATTCATTGATTTTCTAGAAGTGACCAAAAAATCAATATAATTTCAATTTGAAACACATCAGAATATTCCGCTTACTGGAAAAAGTAAATATAATCTTTTAACTTTCAGTTGAAGTGAAAGCTTCTAGAATGCTTTTTCATTTTTTTAAATTCATGTTAAACCTTAGGTAACGGAACTGAGTGGGGGTACCTAATTTAATTGAATTTTGATAACATGACATCCAAGTTTATGAATAACAATTCTTGACTTTTGACAGCACTGGCAGGAGAGGATAAGTGCATGTATTTACAGTGTTAAAAAATAGATTTGATTTGCATTCAGGATAATGTTCTGATCTTTGTTGTTTTCATAAATGCTTCTCCCACCTTGGTCTTTGTCGAGGGTCTGTTGGCCCGGGGAATTTTGAACTGATCCCTTTAATTTAATCTACATGTGTTAGATGATTCCTGTTCCGTTGTCTGTGCCTAGAGATATCTCGTCCTGTTATTTCGTAATGACCAGTTATCATTCGTCCTTTTTCTCATTGAGTCCTGGGTCTTTACTTCCTAGTCCAGAGATTGAACTCACAATTATCAAGTTCCTAACGTTTTTTGCATCATTGCTCATTTTCACGCAGAAAAATTTTCCACCACCCACCTGTATGGTAAATATTCAAAAACCTACCAAATTGGTTTGGTAAAAGTTTGTTACTGGTTCGTAAACTGACTTTATGATGTAGCAAAAAATACCAAAGGTAGTTAACAAACAACACTGACTTATGTGATGGCAGCTGTTATTACCGTAAAAAATGAAAGCAAACTTGTTGAGGTGGTGGGTATTTATTTATTATCTCAGAATATAATCCATTTATTCCCATTTAGTCTCCTGTGTTTTGTTTTTTTTCATCTATAGGTTCTTTGCATTTCTCTTTTGAATATTTTTTGGGGAGGGGGACAGCCTATGTTGAAATATCTTTTTAATATTCAAAATCTTATATCGCCCACCATTTTCTGTTCATTGTCCACTCGACAGTGGGTGATATCGCTCGGGTTGAGACACCCGTCTTTAGATACTGAAGTTTTTCATGAGTCAGTTAAATAAATGGTTCTGTTTGAAATTGCCTGAAGGTTTACCCTAAGGTTGACTGACACCAACAACAAAGATGAGGACAAAAGTTTGAATGTAAATAATTTATGTTGTGATGACTCCCCTATCGTAAAAGTTCAGACAGAAAAATAAGTCTTTTTGCTTACAAGTGTATATCTGATTTTCTTAATCAAAAATGTTGACCAGAATGTTTTGAGTCAGAATTTTGTGTGCATGCACGTGCCTTTCCTGAATTCTTGATGAGAGTAAAAAATGTTTGAACCGATTCTCGATAATTCTGGTTGATTTTCTTTTGCAGATATGACATTGATCTATACACAAACATTACTGGGATCCGTTGGCAGTACGATTGTGATCAAGACGAGGTCAGAGGATGTATCCTTTTCACACATTCAGTGTCTGATGTATGTGATTCACATAGGGCGCTCTAATTTTATGGCCTTGTACCACATTTAATATCTACATTTATGCATGTTTATATACATCCATACTCAAAATGTATGTATGTATGTATGTATGTATGTATGTGCATATATATATATATAGTACAGGTAATAGATCCGTTGGTATATAATCCAGGTGGACCCTAGAAATATTAAAACTGATCCATGGAGAGCTCAATGTCTTTATTATAACGGAGCACATATTTTTTTACAGCTAAAACCAAAATTACCTCAACATGGGTATAGTCTATTTCAAGCTGGTCTGAAGCCAGCTGTCTTCAGCTCTTAAGTGTTTCTCTGGATTTGAATTTATTTTCTATATCAGTCCTCTGAGAGACACTTTGTTTATGATAAGGGGCTTGTGTTGGTCACTGGGGGAGGGTGTGAGGTATCTCATTACGGGGGGAGTGTTTGAGGGTTGGAGTTTATTAATGGTTAAGACCTTTCATTGTCTGTAACTAAATTTCAGTTCCCACTATGGGGTGCTCTGTATGCTAGTAACAAGTGTACTTTCCTGGGATTTACAGTAAATAGTATTTAGATCATAAGGGTTTAATGTTATTAATAAGTCATGGGGAATTTAACCTTAAAACCAATTAAATTTAGGTAAATTAGTTGAATGATAGATTTATAAATTGTGGGTAATACTCGGACATCTAATGGAATAGATCATGCTGTCCAACACATATATATGTCTCTGCATTTACATATACGTAAGTAACCATACGCACAAAACCCACATATACCTATATTCTTATGTAATTTGAAATTTATTTCTATGTCTACATTTCGTAATTATCTCTTTCCGTTGATTTAATAGTTTGCATTGATCTTTATATTTTATGATCCTGATTTTTTTCTTCTAAACATAGCTTGCACCTATCTCTAAAACTATTGGGGGTGTTCGTGAAACCTAAAATTTTCCAATTTATTTGGGGATTTAGACACTTTTCTTCAATTCCCAAAATTTTTTCAAAAGAGCTGTTTGGTGTTTTGATTTTGGATTGATAAATGAGTGTCTATGTGTATTGATTCTGTCTTTGTGGCTGTCCACGATTCTTTTTAGCCTGTCTTTGGCTAGCACACATTTTTGGCAATTGACTGGAATATTTTAGGGGCCAACTTTATCACTGGCCTTCATTAGTCGATCTGGGTAACCTACAGTGAATTCTGAGCCTTTTAATCGATGGAGGTTTTGCTGCCCGTGTCTAGGGATATCTTAGGGTTCTTATTTTTAGTACAGCTCAGTTATTATTTGCCCCATTTCCATCGAGTAAACACTGCCGGGCCCACAAACTCACAATTTCTATATCACCAATGTCTTAATTCATGAGGCTTTTATCCTGTGGAACAATGCTCTTTGGAGAACTTGAAGTGTAAGGTTTAAAAATCAATATTGGAAGGCACATTGTGATAACAAGAAATGGGGGAGACAATAGCCTCCATGTAAATAACTTGTGCCAGAGATTTGGACAGAAAAGGGCTTATGTGTCATTGAATCAACCAACTGAAGCAAACTTTCCTTTCAGCAAATGTATTCTTTCGTTTCAGGTGTGTGTTGTCCCGAGAAACCATTAGGTATTTGTTTCATGTTTTGTGTTTGTTAGAGAACGTTCGGGTGAGGCTGGGTAATTGTCCTTTGAATATGGAAGGCTTTAACAGCTAAAAAATTATCTACATTATTATTTTTTTTTTTTTAACCTCCTTGACTTTCCATCAGATATTTGCAAACGTGGCGTCCTGAAACCTTTTTCCCTCAGCACAAAGAAACACTCGTTATTCTTTATTGCCAATTATTTATGGGACCTGATGGAACAAAGCTGAGTTGGAGACGTCAAGATTCTCATTTTCTCAAGTCACCTCCCCCCCCTTAATATTATGAAGATGAAAAGAAAAAAAAATTTTCAGTCAAGTGAAATTTGTAATTAATAAAAACCCCATTTTTTTTTCTTTTATAATAATAATAATAATAAAAAAATAATTCAATTTTGTAGTTTTTTTTTTTATTAACGAGCAAAAAGTTGGAAATGACTTCATGGCATTTTCCACTGATCATTTTTTGTAAAAAAAAAAAAGAAAAAAAAAACCTACTTCACATTTCACGTGAATCCCTTCAGTAAGTCTATTGAAAACTTTTCCAATCAATCCGAGGGCTCCAACTACAACTGGAATTGTTGATGACCTCATGTGCCATATATTTGAGATATCAATTTCAAGGTCCTTGTATTTTGATAGTTTTTTGAAGATCTTCAAAGATACATTGCAGTCTGCAGGGACTGCCATGTTAATAAGAAAGCACATTCTGTTTTTGTGCTCTTTGATCCCGATGTCTGGGTGATTATCTTTTATTGTTCTGTTTGTGTGCCTTGTAAAGTCCCCTAAAAATGGTCAAAGGTTGTCTCTCTCTGAGTCTAACACTGTGCAACCTGATACAAGATGGTCTGATGTTTCTGGATATTTGTCCCAAAATCTGCATTTCAGGTTAACACAATTCTTCAGTACGTGTGCTTGGTCATTTCTACTTAGTAAGCATTAGTACTGTGTAAGTGAGTTGTTATTATTACTATTACTACTATTTACTGTTTTAGAGAGATTTTTCCCAACCCAGCTCTAGTTTTTCAAAAGGAACAAAAAAAAAATAGACAAATTTTAACAAATGCAATTGTTTACACTCAAAACTCCATTGAAGTTTCGGATCGTTGTACTCCTGGAAACATCAATAGAAGGAGAAAACCTTGTGCAACGACATAAGTTAATTCCACGTGTCTGTGTGGCTGTCCACAATTCTTTTCAGCCTGTCTTTGGGTGTGTAATGTAATCTCAAAAATGTGGCACAGGAGGACATCAATAACTCCAGTTGTAGTTGGAGCCCTCGGATTGATTGGAAAAGTTTTCAATAGACTTACTGAAGGGATTCACGTGAAATGTGAATTTTAAGATGAGCATGCTCTCCATTGTGTTAAAACAAATATGAAAGTGAAATGTAGTGATGTAAAACTTGAAGACAAATGTTGAAACGCTATAAACCAAACAACTCGGGTATGATTTGGAGGTTTGTTTTTTTTTTTCTTCAAAGAGAAACATCACAATTTCTAGAGGGTGGCAATTGTACCGATTCACATTTAATGTAGGCCGTCCAATGAAAAAATTAAATCAAAGATTCAATGGCCACAGGTAGGAGGTCAGAGCTTGCAGAACATTTTATTACTAATGACTAATTTCGACAAGGATCTCAAGGTGAGCATTCTGAAAAATTATTCAGAATCTACCGACCTGTCGACCCTTAAAACGCATGAGGATGGTTACATAAGCAAATTATTAACTTCCTGGCCTGGAGGAATGACGGGAGAGTCCCATAAGATTTATATTAAGCTGTTTGATTATTTCCTCTTAGTAATTAATCAGCTAATGGAAAATTTCAAGGTGACCATCATATTAAGAACCTTTCAGTTGCATGTCTTCACAGTGGTGGCATTTCATTCATTTTGACGCACCGATTACCACTACGCACTGATTTTTTATTACAAGACGAGCAACATTTGGAGAAAGGCTTATAATTTTTTGTAAATTTATATATTTTTATATTTGAAAAAATTGTTTAAATATAACTTGTTGAAGAAGGCAGACATACGGTCGAAATATTGTTTAACATTGTCAAAACTGCTTTTTCATTTCTTAAATTACACTCTTAAGTGTTGAAAAATATTGGAAAACAATCATTTTGTTTGCTATTATTATTACTACTACTACTACTAATTTCTATAAATAAATAAATTTATTAGTAACTGGAAAATGATGATTCAATAGCCACAGGCATGATGTCTGACATAAAACTACATCAAAAGAACTTGTTAAACATTTTTTCAACTTCGATAAACACCTTAGCATTTTAACCTTCTGCATCATTTATAAATATTCCCCCCCACACACACACACTTTTACTGTAGATGGAATCCCCTCAAAATATAGTGTTTTATATATCAGTTCTATATATTTGAAATTGCAGTAGCCTCGTTCTCAATTTCAGTCAAGATTGTTTTCGGTGTTGCCATAGAAGGATATGACTACACAATCAAGAAATTCAACTCTCATTGGCAGGACTTACATTTTGCTTGGTGAAAACAGTCAGCTGCAGAGTGCTAAAGATTAAGATCCACATCCAGAATCCACTGACCTTTCAACTCTTACAATGAACGCTTACCTTGGAGGAATGAATAAAATGACAGGTGAATTCTATCAGATTTAAATAAACTAATTAATTACTCTTGCCAACGAATGAACTGACTGAAAATTTTAAGATGAGCATACTCTCCATTGTGTTAAAACAAATAGGAAAGTGAAATGGAGTTATGTAAAACTTGAAGACAAATGTTGAAATGCTATAAACCAAACAACTCGGGTATGATTTGGAGGTTTGTTTTTTTTCTTTTTTTTTTAAAGAAAAAAAAGTGCACTTTTTATGACAGGAAATACGGTAAGTCTGTCCGTCCGTCCCATGCAGTAATTATTTTCTTTTAATGTCAACTTTGTTAAAGGAAGGAAGCTAAAAGGCCCCTTAAAGTTTCCTCATCAGGGTACTATGCAGGTAGATCAATCTGATAGGTACGTCACTCAGCAATTTGTCAGTTAAGGTTTCCTTTTTCTCCTGAATTATACCACGGCATGTTTGCTTTCTGACCATGAGGCCTGGGTTTGAATCTCACCATGGTTAATTTGTCAGGAGGGTGATGACTTGATGTTATCGTTCTGGAGACCCAAGCCTTGTGAGTAAAACTGGGTAGACGGAATCCTTTGGGAGTTGTTGATAGTTGTGCTAGTACAAAGTCAGTAGTCATAGTGACCGAGGGTTTGAGTATGTTGGCCTTGTTCTGACTTGATCAGGAGAGATGATGATGATGATTATGATGATGGGCTCTCACCAAGAAACTGTAACTAAGGTCCGCTGAGCAGGGTTGAAACATAAATCAAAGGTGGACTGTGGGTGATGAACAAACATTGGATATGAGTGGCCAGCCATCCACACCGGAGGAAGGCTGAAGAATGAATTGCTCAAGATGTTAACGAAAGTAAACAAGTGGGTCTGAACAGTTTGGACATGGGATTTGACTTGATTCTTTTGTTTTGCAAGGAATGAGAAGAGATGTCTTTCAAACAGTTACACAAAATACATTTTCCACTTCGATATATCAAAATATTTAATGAAAAAGTCTGAGATTTTTGCTGCTTTGGGTCCCACCTAATTGAGATAAGCAGTGTACAAATTATACCATTTTATACGTATATAATTTGGGGATGTGTATGTAAAATATTAAGGTGTATCAAGTCTAGATTCTTAGATATGAGCACAATCATGGTATGTGTTTATACTTTACATGCCAAAGAATTCTGGCTTATGTATCTATCTGTATGTATGCTTATATATATATATGTATATAGTTTTAATGTATGCTGTATTTATAGGGACAGAGGAAAACTATGCATAACATACGTAGTGAGCTTGAGTAAATGGATGGCAGAACATCATTCATTTGCCTAAAATAAGAATACAGAAACTCTTATATTTAATTAATCTTGAGTAACACGGACCGGTTTTCCTAAGGAATAAAAAAAAAAGTTTACATGTTAACTTTCTTCAAATCGACAGATCAAAAATTAAAATAACCTGATCATATTCTTTGTCCATGTAAAGGGCCTTCAACCTGGGTATTTGATGTCAGGGACCGTTGATACCATGTAACTTAATAGAATCTGTCACATATTCTCTAACCCCACTTCAAGAGATACCATGAAGAAAAGATACTCTGCCATGCACCTGATCATTGAATGCAAAAAAAAGAAAAAAGTGCTTGACCTCTGGTTTGGATTTTCTTGTCAGTTTCTCTTATTTTGAAAAACAGAGACTTTTCAGATTGAGAAATATTTCCAAGTTGCCTAAATGTAGTATTGAACCAAAACTTGGAAAAGTGAGTTAAAAGGAGATAACTGAGGCATGGCACGTGGAACTAGAACAATCTACTCCAGAGATTGATTCCACTCACCTGAAGAAGGCCGAAGCGTTATGAATATGGCAATGAAGATTAGGACAACAGTCCAAATAACGTAAATGATCGCAATACCTCATTTCAGAGATATAGACAGAAATAGTCACAGAATTTCAAATTCTAAATCTGGAAACCCATCGTCTCTTTAAAAATGATTAATGATAACAAAAAAATTAAAAAAAAAAAAAAAAGATTTATTTTAGGATCAGCCAAATTTTTTGAACTTTGTGCTTTCAAATTTTATGTTGATAAAAAAGAAAGGCAATTGTGTGTGTGATTTTTTTTAATTCCAAAATCCAATTTTTTTCATGACAGTGAGACAGAAATATGCATGGGGAGGAAAAAAAAAAGAAGATGAGTTGACAAAAGGTGTTTCTTTTCAATCCATTTCTTGCAATATTTATCGACATTTGGTTAAAAATAATTTTCTAGGTGTGAATGGTTTTACTCAGAGCACTTTATAACGTCCTTTACTCGCTGGTTGGTAGGAATTTTGCTGAAAGAATAAAAAGGAATACAGAATTAAGATAGAAACACAAAGTTGTAGACATGAAAAGAATTGGCAGCTTCCTATCTCCCCAAATTCCACTTTCGGCTTGTACAATGAAAATGATAGGGCTGTTCTATCCATTGCCATTATTGTCTAACAAACAGTGAAAGTTAACAGGGGCCCATCAAGCAAGGTCAAAGCAGACCTGCAACTGTCTGGTCAGGTAGTTATGGGAGAGTGGTTTGCTGAATTTATTTCTTCTGTCAATCATTATGGTATTGAGACAGTGCAAGGAAAAGGTGGGGGCCATAGTACAATCTTTAAATTTGTGCAGTAGCTTAAAGTAGGACCAAGTGGTGACCCCACAGCTATACCATCACATTAGAATTTAGAAACGTGATAAAACAGGATTGATTACAATTCAAAACTAAGCAAAAGCACAAGAAGTCTCTTCAAGAAATTTGTCAATAAACTTATTACAGCTAATAACACTGAAATTGGATCCATTGAACTTCACAAAATCTTAGCTGAATATGAACTGGACTCCGTATTTTGCCTTTTTTTAAATTTTTTTAAATCCAGTTGAGCTCGCTTGGACATTTATGAGTCCATAATGATGGCATCCGGTGTTATAAAATAGTTGGTCAATGTAGGTGATTGCTGGGTGACCATCCTGTCATGCACTATGGCTAGGTGTCTGGAACAGTAGATCGCTCGTGAGTTCTTGTTTTACTCACCCATCAGTGTCCTGCAAAGTGCATTCTGCGTTTGTGTAAGATTGTAGAAATATCAGCGATGGGGCCATAGCGCTGTGATTTGGTTGATGTTGTTGCCAGAAAACGTTAAGTATAGCTCCCAGCGTCTGAGTGTATGTTCCATCAAGCTTAGACACAAGGGTTTTAGTTAATGTCCAGGCAGTGACGACATATAGTGGCAAAAAAGAACCTCCATTTAACGTTGTCTAGTAGATCAGATTACATCGATTTTATTCAAGGCGGCCCAGCCTTTAGCTATGTGAATTTTCACATCATTTTCAGTAGAATTTATTTTGCTTTCTAGGTATGTAAAAGATTTGACAGATTTTATTGAATCACCCGAGATAGTCTGTAGCCTAAGAATTCAGTTTTAGAGGCATCGACAGAGTCCAACATCATTGGAAGCAATTTCCTGATGAATGTAGGACGACTGCAGAATTGGTAATGGTGTCTGCAGTGATATCTAGGTCACCTGCATAGTCAATATCGGTCAACCTTTTTGTAGGATATCGACTTGGGAGTCTTGCTGATAAATTAAAACCGAGATGATGATGTTTGTCGAGAGAAGTTCTCAACGCATAGTCAAGGGGGTGATAACAAAGAGAAAAGGTGCAAAGGTGTCATCCTGGACGACACCTGCTTGGATGTCAAAGAAATTAGCGTCTTCGTCCGGGATCTAACCAAAGATTGTATCATTATGGCAGCTACTGTTGTTTCACATGCCAGAAGGATCTTCATTTTTCCCCCTACGAACATGATTGTAGAGAAATCTACAAAAAGTAAGGCAGCCTGTACATTCTTTGCCCTGACACCGTCAATAATCAAGGCTGGGTCCATGGGCCTGACAGTTAGATGTTGTCTCCAAGAGATGTTAAGTATAGCCCAGATTGTAGGTTCCATCAAGTTTAGACTCAGCTGAGGCAGTAGCAGGCAGAGGGTGTGCGACAGACCCAGGCACCCAATCCAATCAATCACAAGTGAAGTAAAAATTTAGTTTATATTTACCCTATTTCAGCAGGGCAAATCAATTGTTTGTTTGTTTGTTTGGGGTTTTATGGCATATCAACTACTATGGGTTATTTAATGCCAGATCCAGTATTTACTAAATATATCAAAAACGTATAGTGGCAACATCATTGTTTCAAAAACGTATAGCTGGCAACATCATTGTTTCAAAAACGTATAGTTGGCAACATCATCGTTTCAAAAACGTATAGCTGGCAACATCATCGTTTCAAAAACGTATAGCTGGCAACATCATTGTTTCCCATCACATTTTAGGGGTAAAGTGTTAGTATATTTAGTGTAGGGTTTGGGCGGGAAAGTTAATTGTAAGTTGTAGTTGTTTTGGGATGGGTTAGATGTGATGGGGCATGACATGACCAGCCGATTGATCGGATCGACGGCCTTTTGGTTGGACGTAGTTTATCGTCATACCCAGGACGCGGATGTAGTTTATCGTCATACAGGGCAAATCAAGAAAAAATTAGTAATTAGTAAAATTAGTAAACCTACATATGGCATATAAGATGCAGAGGAATTTTAAAAGATATTTTTAGTAAAAAAATGTATGCCTTATATGCCGTCAAATACGGTTAATCTGAATAAAGTGTTTATTTCATGTTTCATCTGTTTTGACATATTTCAAACGTCTTTGTTTCTCAGATTTTTCAGTGCTAGGCCCTATAGGCCTCGCACTTAAATCTTAGGGGTATACAATCAAGGAGTTGGCCCCGGGTATCAACAAACCCCTGCATGTTAATGCACCGAGACACTTTTTATTGAACCTTTTGTGAATTCAGTTTTAGAGACGAGAATGTAAAAAAAAAAAAAACAACATATAAACCTGATTGACCTCAACATCACAATTTCACAAATCCCTACTTTCATATGTCATCAATTATAAACCAGTTAATCCTACCATACTTACCAAATTAATTCTGCTAATGAACTCATAGAAACCCTAATAATGACAAAGTTTCTACTAATGTCAACCATAATACATGCACGGAAATAGTGTATTATAAAAAAATTCTAATGTTTGGTCATTTTGGAAAACAGACCAGGTTGGGCTGAAAACTTTTCTGTATTCTCTCCACAGGTTGTTGTGAGTTTGACTCTTTCCCTCTCAGTTGAGAATTGCAAAGGAATTTGCCTTGGCACCAGGGATTCATTTCCCAAACGGCTCCTCATTGCAGTTAAAAATGGAAGACGACAGAACCCCCACTTAAAAATCCGTGTGCTAATATTTATCAACCTTTAGACTTGTGTTTGCTTTTCAATTGACGGATGTTACGCGGCTTGTTTGAAATTGGGTGAGGGTAGGAGAAGGTTTGAAGCACTTACCAGTCGGATGAGTTCATCCTTGATGAGTCTTGTGATTTCTTTCTTGGCCTTTTGTACAGCCAATTCATTAGTCGCTTCAATTGCCAAGTAGAGTTTACGTTCTCCTTCCTTGGCTTCTTTGCCTTGAGGGATGAAAGATCCGCGAACTGTTATAGCTGCCTCGGAATATTCACAGATTTGGGCCAATGCCTCCTGCAAAATAAAGCACAACACATTATAAGTTTAGTCAAAAGGAAAAATGTAAAAAAGATTTTTCTATGTCAGGATATAAATTCCAAAGAAGAATCGACAATGTTTTCGGTCCTGACCTGGCATCTCAACTTCAATCATTTTTCCAGCACCGTAACCTAACTTCCGTGGGATCCTCCCAGCTTCAGGTTAAGGATTCTGTGGAGATTTCCCCCTTGGGAACAATAACTGAGAAGAACTTCAATAAGAGGGAAGACTTCTTGAGAACGACTTCCTTGTCATGATGACAATGTGATACAATGGACACCCATATAGAATGGGAAAACGTGGATCTATCCCAATCTCAAGTGTTTTCTGTTTGATAGACTAGTGGGTGGTTTCTATTGACGTTCAGTCTTCTCAGCAACATGCACTGAAGGGGGAAGGGGAAGTAAAGGGGTGGATGAGGGATTTTTGGAGATCAAGTGGCAACAAAACCGGAAAGAGGATATATCCGGGTGCAGGTCTGTATTAACAGTCATACTTTGGACCAGGGTGAGTTCTGCCCTCCCCTTGACAGGAGATGGGCGTGTCTGTGTTGCGCTTCCGAGGTCTCCATTTCGTTTATTGGTTTGTTTTATGGTACATCAATCTCAAAGGGTCATTTAATGCCGACAAAGTTTTAGAATAAATTTGTAGAGAAAAAATAATAATTCCTTGTAGAATAAGTTTGGTACAGGACTAAATGTTGTAGGTACATATAGTTGGAATATCCTTGTTCAGTTAGTCATAATTTTTAGTACAGACCCACTTCTCTTAGAAAATGTAATATTTTGGATGTTTTCATTTTGTTGAAAAGGTCTTTCAAATTGTTCTCTTGGTAATGTTTGGCTTGAGTTAGGCCAAAGTCTACACATCCCAGCAATATATGTTTTACCATAAATCTGTCTTGGTATGCAGTGCATGTTGGGGCTTCTGCACCGTCTACTAAACTCCAATTCATATTACCAGCCACAGAGTGAGTAGATGGGCAAGGAGCTTGTAGGGGGATGAGCTGAGATGTTAGACCAACATCAGCACCTGGCTGAGCAGGCACACACCTGAAGGAAACATCTTCATATAACACAGGAATCAGGGTTCATTGTGTATTTCCATTGTGCTGTTTGTCTTTTATCTCCATTACCTTGTGAACATGCAGCAGGACCTTTCCCAGGTTTTGGTGCACACTGACAAGATCAAGAATCAAAATGAAATGTGGTGTAATCATTAGCTGGTTGGTGGAAAGCTTGACACAAGGTCACATTTTATAGTTACACCAATAGCATACTTAACTTCCACTCTCTCTCTTTTCTTTTAAAGTACATTTTAGAGAATTTGCCTATTCTCCTGAAGAAATTGTTTTGGATTTTGTCATGGACTGCCTTTCATCGAACTGGCAGTTTGTTTTGTTTTAATTTTGATAGTTTGTCTAAAAATGTATTACACATCTGGTCTTCATAGCAATTTTGGTGTTTTTGCCTGAATAGGAAAGTAATTTCAATCACTTTCATCTTCTTTATTTATTTTATATTAACCATTACCACACTGCAGGTGACAATTGTTACCATAGAATTATCTCCCTTTGCTACTCTAGGCGCATTCTGTTGCCTTGAGACAGTTTCTATAAATGAACACTTGTCAACTGTTATATCTGGTATTTTAAGCTGGAAATCGCCTACTACTGCTTTGGAAGAAGGTTTACTGATGCCATTTTGAATTCTTCTTGACTTTACATGTGGCATAACACCGATTAAACCAAACGTTAATTTTTTCGTGATTTTTTGTAAACAAGAATGGCCATGACAATATGAAACGAAGCATTTATTCAAGAGTTTCTTTTGTTTTTTTTATGCATTTTTTTTTATTTTGCGTTTTAATTTATTTTGTTTTCAACATCAAAACAGGCATGCAAAACGTAATGCATTACATCAAAATATTACTCATTCATTCTTTTATTAGTGTATAGAAAATTAAAATCTATACGCACAACACAAAGAAAGTTATAACAATTTTAAAACAGTAGGTGTTCATCTTTTCACACCCTCAAAAAAAAAAAACGCAATAGCAGGGGAGACAACTCTAGAATGAAATTAGTGTGATAAAGGTTAAATATTATTTATATTTAAGTCTTGATTAATTTTCATAAATGGTAGCCAACAAAAGTTGTATCTAGGCTAAAAGAAGTATTTGGCATATATTTTTGGGTAGAGTCATTGAAAAACTTGACAAGACAGGCATGAAACAGTCTTTTGACTTACCTTAGAAGTGACTTTCCATCGAGCAATCTGTGGGAAATCGTTAATTTCAAGTTCCTCTTCGTAACGTTTAAAGGTTTCAGTGTTTTGGTCTTGGCCTTCCTTGTCTTCTTCAGAAACGGGACGATAACCAAGTTTAGCATTAATCTTTTCAGCTGTCTGCTCTGCAATTGTCTTCGACTAGAATGAAACAAAATTTGGTTAACCAGATTTATGGCACATCATAGTTCAGATCTTGCAAGTCATTTTTAAAAAAAAAAAAAAAAAAAAACTGTTTTAGTGACACAGCTAAAAAATGGTATTTTTAACAAAAATTAAACTTCTTCCATAATCAGGTTTCAAAAGAAAATCAATTGAATAAAACTTTCATTCAAGTCCCTGTGGCTCCAAATCCCGTAGACCCTGAGGAGTGTGGTGTTTGTGACTCTACAGAGTTTTAGACTTTCTGAGAGTCATAGTGCCTATGGCTCTCAAATCCTGTAAACTCCCAAGGAGTGTGGGGGTCTGTGACTCTCAAATCCTGTAGACTCCCTGATGAGCGTGGTGACTGTGGTTCTCAAGTCCCATCGACTCCCCAAGGAGATTGGATGGAGCCATAGCATGGGTAGATTATTATTACAAGTTCCTAGTGGACATAAAGTGGGAGATCGGTTTTCTATTATTGCTAAGTAGTAAATTGACCCCCCAGTAAATAATTGGAAAACTATATTTAAAGACTCCCATGTGTAATGCTGATAATAAGAACTTTAAAAAATATGCTGTCATTTCTTAGGACAAACTACGAGGAAGGGGGGGGGCATGATACTATATGTGACATAAAGTGAGGGATCATTTCTTTTCTTATTAAGTAATAAACTAGTCCCCCAAGAATTAAGTTTTACCATATGGCTGGCCAGCAAATATTTTTTTTTTAAAATAACCTTTTTTTTTTTTTTTTTGGCAGATCCCAGAAATGTTAAATAGTGATTTTTTTCAATAAGAGAGGAAGGATAAAATAATGTCAACTATTCAGGGGTGGGGGGTGACATTTCTTGCGGCAAGACTAACACTTTCAGCTGACAGGAAGTGAAAAGATTATATTGAATCAATTACTAAGTCTGCAGCTAAGAAAGTTGCTTCCCTAAGTCATGCTAGACAATTTTTCTCACCAGAATCTATCTTACATATTTATGTAACAGAGAGAGTTTGGGAACCCAACACAAACACACACATATATATATATATATATATTTTTTTTTTTATCGAAATTGGAGTAGATTTGAACAGCGAAATTAGATCAGAACAATTTTGCTTACTGATGGGATTCTGATCTAGCCCATTTGGAATTGGGTCATTCGGAAGACAATGGAGGATGATCGAGATAATTTTTATATGTTAAAATTTGAAATAGAGCTTACTAAGGCTATGAGGAACTTTGGAATTCATATGATTTTGGGTTGAAGGCAGCACTCGTGATAATCGCGTGCAGACCAAGATTTATGATCAGCCAGGTTCATCTATATAAACGCGCACAGAAATCTGTTGACAGAGTGGTTTGCTCATCTGCCATTGCATGCAGTCAAGCTGGGTAGAGAGAGAGGTCGGAGACTGGAAGTGACGTCAGGGATTAGAACAAAACCCCCACTAACATGTACTTTTAATATAAGTATCGATGCTTCTGCTACCACGAAGATTACTACTACTGCTACTACTGCCGAGGAGGAACACAACTATAAACTTTAAGCCGTGCACAGAAATCTTTATCCCTCCATCGCAAGAGTCGTATATCATTCTGAGACGATTTCACAACAAGCTAATCACAACCCACTCTCTCTCTCTGTCTACGAGTTTTTACGTCACTTATTTTCTTTTCTGTAACCTGTTTCTTTTCTATACTATTTTTTTCTGCTATATAAAAGATATTAATAATTCAACCATTGAATAGTTGTTTGTCCGGCTTTCTGCAGATATATATATATATTTTTTTGGTGCATTCTAAATTTCTTAGCACAGACTCTCCAGCCGTGTCTACATCTTCAGTCGACCGAGGATGGATGAACATCACTTCTGCTTTCTGGATCAAACCAAACACAATGTGGGCAGGAAGCAGGATTAAACCAGCGGACCGGTCGAATGATCTACGGATGTTCAGGGGACCTATGGTCATTCCCTTAAGTTCAGTTAAGGCCGAGTAGACACCTCAACCCAGAGAGTAAGGTGTCGAAGGTTGAGGAGCTAGGGCGAAAGTGTTAGAGTTATAAGTCTACCATTTCTCTATTTGTTAAATATTGCTGCCACATCTGATCAGGTGCTCCTGCTATATATTTAGAGATTCTTGATAAAATCCAAAGAAGAATCTGTAATATTATTGGTCCTGACCTGGCTCCTTACCCACCACTGTAACATAGCTTCCTTGTGCCTTTTCTATAAATACTTTCATGGTAATTGTTCGGACAAAGTTTCTGCTAAAGTATGTTTGGGTCAGTAATCGTGGCTAGCTAAGTTTAAGATAAAACAGACTGAAGACCAGCTTTCTCCATTCCCTGGTTTTGGCCTTGTACCACATTTTTGTATTTTCAAAATAAATAATATTTTCCACTGTGGTAACTAGGCTTTATAAATTGAAGTGCAATATTTGATTGGCAATTAGGTCTCATCATTTTTAAGGTGAAATGACTAGATGTAACCGTAAGTTCTATGCTAAGTTTCTTCTATATTGTGCTTCTTGCTTCCTAGTTAACTTTGATCTTCAAAAATGTAAATGCAATGTCAATTGTTATCTTCTGTCTTCTTAATTCTTGTTCTTTTATTGTCCTCTCTCCTTAATAATAGTTTTTCTCATATTCTCTAACACTCATTAAACCCTTTGCATCCTAGTGGCTTTATTGCCTTTGCTCTTCAAAAATTTAAATGCAATGTCAATTGCTATCGTCTGTCTTCTTAATCCTTGTTCTTTTATTGTCCTCTCTCCTTAATATTGGTTTTTCTCATATTCTCTAACACTCAGTAACCCGTTTGCATCCTAGTGGCTTTATTGCCTTTGATCTTCAAAAATTTAAATGCAATGTCAATTGTTATCTTCTGTCTTCTTAATTCTTGTTCTTTTATTGTCCTCTCTCCTAAATAGTAGTTTTTCTCATATTCTCTAACACTCAGTAACCCCTTTGCATCCTAGTGGCTTTATTGCCTTTGATCTTCAAAAATTTAAATGCAATGTCAATTGTTATCTTCTGTCTTCTTAATTCTTGTTCTTTTATTGTCCTCTCTCCTTAATAGTAGTTTTTCTCATATTCTCTAACACTCAGTAACCCCTTTGCATCCTAGTGGCTTTATTGCCTTTGATCTTCAAAAATTTAAATGCAATGTCAATTGTTATCTTCTGTCTTCTTAATTCTTGTTCTTTTATTGTCCTCTCTCCTTAATAGTAGTTTTTCTCATATTCTCTAACACTCAGTAACCCCTTTGCATCCTAGTGGCTTTATTGCCTTTGATCTTCAAAAATTTAAATGCAATGTCAATTGTTATCTTCTGTCTTCTTAATTCTTGTTCTTTTATTGTCCTCTCTCCTTAATAGTAGTTTTTCTCATATTCTCTAACACTCAGTAACCCCTTTGCATCCTAGTGGCTTTATTGCCTTTGCTCTTCAAACATTTAAATGCAATATCCATTGTTATCTTCTGTCTTTTTAATTCTTATTCTTTTATTGTCCTCATCCTCTGACACTCAGTAACCCTCTTTGCATACTTATTGCCTTGTTTGGACTGAAATGATGATAAAAAAAAAAAGAAGAGTTATCAGCAAAAGCATTTTTTTTTTCATCTGTCAGATTAAAAGAAAATGCTTGATTTTTCCTTCACTTATCAACAGGACTGGTAAGATTGAGTACATCCAAGCATATCATGATTCATGATTAGTTTTTCAATCCTAGAGTCCATGATAAAATAGGATTTACTTACGGCAACTTGAGGAGCCGACATGCCTCCACCTTTAAGAATGGCTGATGCTGTTTGTTGGATGATGATGTCTTGGGACTCTGGCCCCAATTTTTTGGCAATGTTGATTCTGGCAGCCACTCTTTTGGCCAATTCCAGTTTCTGTTGGTTGGTGACATTCGATTGGATGCTTTGCGGTTGCTGTTGCATTTGAATCGGAACCACTGACTTGGTAACGTCTGTCACTTTCTTGCGACTGGCAAACATGTCTTCAATGTGCTGCTCAATCTGAAAAAAAAAAAAAAAAAAAATCCCCATAAAACATAGGAACAGAAGAGTAAGAAAACCAATTATCTATCTGGTACTACAGGGCACATTAATGCCTCGCCCCAGGATCACCAGCCCCCCACCCACCTTTTTTTTTCAGGGGCCCAGGTTCGTGCCAGATTGCAGTTGTTGTTTGGGTTTTGTCTTAAAGTCATTCAATTATTGCACTAATGATTAATTAATCTAAATCAGTGATTCTCACTGTGACGGGTAACAGATGGAGGTGGGGCACTTAGCTCCTTTTGCATCATAATTTCAACAAGATGATTAAACTCTTTGAAACTGAATTAGGCATTTTATAAATGCATTGGCTCATATTTTTTGTTTATATATTTACATTTTCAGGCATTTTGTGACAATTGCAACATATGTGCATTGAGGAAACACCAAAATTCACAGCATGAGGGGTGGGGGTATCAGTATAGCGGCCGCCATCTGGATGCTTCTACTACATTTGAACTTCTGGTGAATGGTGCTGCCATAATGCAACAAAAGATGAACACATGACATTAACTCTGCTCCATTTGCCAGTGTAATTGTAACATAGGGGACAGCTGCGTATGGAAACATCGAAAAAGTGGCATTGAGAAAGAAAAGGCTAAAAATCCTGTGACCTAAAGAAATAAAAGATTTTGGTTAAATTTAATAAAAAAAAAAAAAATGAAGATGTGGCTAGTGGTAGTATAATCTGAATATTTGAAGAGGGGAGACTATAAATTGTCTCCCCATAAGAAAGAAACAGAAAAAGTTGTCCATATTCAGTTTGTGTGACTACTTACTGGAGTATCAACCACTATGATATAGATCTTTAAAACAATGACTATGGCTCCATGTCATGAAATATATATATATATATATATTTATATATATATATATATGAATGAATGTATTATTATTATAAATTATAGCTACGTTATTATATATTGGGCACTATTTTATTAGTACTAGCACTCAATGTACAATATATATGTGTGTGTGTGTGTGTGTGTGTGTGTGTGTGTGTGTTAAGTTAAACCTAAAGAGCCAGACAAACCTACCACGGTTTCACCTAAGCAGATCGTCAGGGATTACTGGCTCAGTGTATATATATATATATATATATACACACACTTCCAAATTATTTTAGCGGATATCTGTATTTGATTTTTAAACAGTGTTTATTTCATCTACTGGCCAGTGCAGTTGAGAAACTTAAAGAAAAATGTGCCCCCTGGATGTTGGATTAAAAAAATAAAATCCATCAGTTATATATCTAGATAAGATTGACTCCAATAAAAAAAAACAATTACTAATCTGAAAACATTCCTTTTGAAATGCATGATTTAAGTGTTTTTTTCCCTCCATTTTGTCATTTAATTCTCCCTGTCCGTTTTCTATAAAGATTTGTATATAATATTTTGAACTCACACACAATTGTGATGATGAGAAAATTTTTATTTCAAAAGGTTGAAGTTGTTATATTTCAAGTGAATGTTGTGAAAACGGCTATCAACTTTGGGTCGGAATCGTTTTGGAAGATGGACTGAAAAGAACGGTCCAAGGGAGATAAACTAAAACGTTAGAATCTGATCTCCTCCTTCCCCAACAATGTTTCAAAGAAAGCTGTTGGAAATCATGAACAGCCAACATACAATCCAAAATTTGTGGATTTTAAGTGTTGCCTGATATCCATTATTCTATTCAGTATTCAGATCACTATCTTCATCTTTGTTGTTTGGATTTTGGCTGATATATTCATTTGCCTTTGTCAACCAATTTTCTTCAACAGATTTTCAACATAATCTCTTAATTCAGATGTGGTTTCTCAATTATTCTCATGAAACATTTTTAAGTACCAGAAGAATGTTAGAGATTTTACCGAATACAAGGCTCAAGAGTCACTGAAGGTAGAACGTTATTGTTAAAATGGTGATGAGGTGTGAGATCTGAATGTAAGAAGAGGTGGTTGGAAGTGTAGATTATGAGGATGACTGTTTGAATGATAGTAATCGAACAATACAAGTAACAATTTATCAGAATAATTCGATAGGTACGGGAAAATGAGTTGAGAGGAACAAAATAAAGAAAAGAAAAGAATTTAATTATCATGAGACTTACATCAACTCCAGCATCTTCTTCATCAGAATCCTGCAAGCCAAGAGCCGCTTTCTGCAGTTTCTTTCGATCATCTGCCAATTGAGCTTCCGTTTCATCAAACTTGAAACCTTTGCCCTTAAAACCACTTGAACTCTTTATTACTTTGCCAGCCTGACCCCCGAAAAACAGAAAAAAGAAGAACATCTCAAAATTTAGCAATTTCATGCAATCAATATAAAAATTATAAATTGTCTATTATATATATATATATATAATATATAGCATAATGAGAAGCCACGTATACTTTCTTGATATGTATATAATATGGAGAAAACAACTGAAAAGTTGCAAATTAAAAAAAATTGAATGTTTTTTTGGTGAAAGTATTTATATTTTTTTATATATATATATTTGATATTTCAGATCTGCCCCAATCTTTCATCAGAAATAAATGTATTCAGAAGTTTGTTTACAAGTAGCTTCCGTCGCAAGAAGCGGACGTCACATAATGTGGAATGCAACTGTGTTTGAATATTTCTAACGTAAATCTAACGATAATAATATTTTAGATGTTGTTTGTTCTGAAAGACAAACCTTATTTAATGTTTTTGGCTCTCTCTCTCTTTTATTACAACATCCTCGAGAATTTAGAATTTTTCTTTGCACTGTCCTGTATAAGATTTTGGTGTTATCAACTAAAACTTGTCCAATGTTAATATTATTTTGTTTATTTGTCATGTTCATCTATATTTGCACAAATTGCACTAAATTTTGACAAATGACAAGTTAACCCACGAGAGAGTGTGGTACATATGTGACCAATGTAAGAATTTAATGTTGCTTGTTAGTGTTGAGATACAATCTTTCAAAGGACATAAAAATTCAAACAACATTATTTTTACATGGTTTAGATTTTTGAGATGATGAATTATTTCTTAGAATTAGATTGGACATTTTGAATTTTTTTTTTATAGTTGATGATAAATCTAAGGTATTTGTTAGGATCTATAACTTTATATATATATATATATATATAAAATATAATTTTTATAAAAAAATAATTTTTTTTAATATATATATATATATATATATAATATAAAAGTCTCAAACACTAATATTCCCTGGTTATAATTTATTACATTGGAATCGTAATTCAATTCATCAGACCTACAAATTCAAAAAGAAATCGGAAGATATGTATTTCATATTTTCCGATTTCTTTATGAATTTGTAGGTCTGATGAATTGGATTATGATTCCAATGTAATAAATTATAACCAGGGAATATTAGTGTTTATATATATATATATATTTGGGCAGCAACCTTTCTTTTAAACATGTTTTGTTGAATATCACAGACAAGGAGAATTTAATGAATTTTTTTATTTAATTTTTCCATTCAATTTGTATCATGAAGCTGTCTAAGTACCAAATTTGAAAAAAATCTGTGTCAGTGATGGTCAGACCCTTGATGATTTGACATGGAATAACTCATCTATGTATGAGGGTCCATTGAAAAAGTTTTGGACCAGACCAAGAACTTAAAAAAAAAAAATCTGATGTTTGGTCAGATTTTAGGAAATAGATAAGGCCAAGAACTTTTCAGCACCCACCTCATTAATCTCCATTCAAAGCCCAGAAATAAATGTGTAAATTTTGTTTTTTGTAGTTCAGATAAATTTTGAGAAAAAAAAAAAATTTATTTTCTCAGCTTTTACTAACAGATATGCAAAAACTAATTAGAGAAATGGTACCTATATAGCACCCAGTGTTTCTCAACCATTTTTCACTCTTCTAGAATAACTAAAACTCTGGGGCGCACTTTAAATTTTAATAAGGAAAAATTTGTCATGAAATTTGAAAATAGGAAAATAACAAAGAAATCTCCTGAAATAAGCATTTCTTTTTCAGACATTACATTGTAACATCAAGCAGCAGGGTTTTCATTTAAATGGATTTGTGAAGAATCTGCTATTTTCTTTTTAGGGTCACCAATAATGAGGGACTTAAATCCCTTGAAGAAGACAAAAGGGAAACGGTTATCCACGGTTTCTTAAAGATTAAGGAATTTAGCATCCAGTTTAAAATCTCAAATGACAAAGACTTAACTGAGACATGGAAGTCATGTGATTTGGTGTCTCCAGATTTTTAAAAATAAAAGATGTTTTTTTTTTATTTATAAAAATAATTAATAAATTATGCTTCTCTTAACTTGGGGTGCACCTGGTTACCTTCCTGGGCGTATTAGTGCACTTGGATGCACCGGTTGAGAAACACTGTATTAGACTGATACTATAATTATTTATGTATAATCAGTCAGTTATGTGCCATGCGTGATACACGCTTAGGCGATCATGTATCTTTCGATACATGACTGACGAGGCAGGTTTTTTCCCACAGTAGGTTGCCATTTCTTTCTGCAGTAGACCAGTTGCCATCCAAGGCTATAGAACCCGATCTGTCCTGCTATTTAACCATAGTGCCTTGTGTATAATACTGTTCTTTTCCAGAATGTTCTTGAAATGAGTATTATCTAGGAATAATTAGAAGAAAACGTTTTGAATTTAAAAAGAGAATTTAAATTTTAAACGAAATAAAAGACTTTTTCCTTACGTTAAAAAAATAAAGAAAAGGTTTGATTGCCAATGATACGAAAGAAAGAAAAAAGAAAAAGAAAAGAAAATAGGAGGTCCATTTACTTACAGCCTTTGCTTTATCTTTGTAATCATTCCAGATTTTTTCAATCTCGGGTGGCACAGTTGCACCTGACAATTCTAGAGCTTTGATGATATCCATGGTGTATTTCTCTTGATCAGGTGTTATGAAAGTATAGGCGAAACCTTTGTTACCTGCACGCCCTGTTCGACTGAAAAAAGCCAAGGAAAAAAGAAAATAAATTTTTTTTTAGAAGAATTAAAATTTTCTTACAACTAATTTTTTTAATAAGAATATGCCATCAATATTACCTTGATCAGTAAAAAATAAAAATGTGTGTGTGTATATATATATATATATATATATATATATATATATATATATACGCTTACCAACATTAAATCCTATGAAAAGATGGCTGTAGTCGTAACTAGATTTTCACACTCATGCGATCTTCAGACAACTTCAAGTGTTCAAGTTGTCTGAAGATCACGTCAGCGTGAAACTCGAGTTATGACTAGGGCCATCTTTTCATAGGATTTAACACTGTTAAGTGTGTGTGCGTGTGTGTATGTATACACACACACGAGAGGGCTGTCTGAAAAGTAATGGGACTGGGTGTGCTGTGTGAGCTATGGGCAAAAGAGGGATATAAGTAGATTGTGTTATCATCTAACATGATATCTTGGCAGTATATAACTGTAATGTTTGCTTTCTGTAAACATTGCCTTTTTTCACATGCTTTTGTGGCAGGATAAATCATGGCTTCTTCACCACGCCAATGCACCTGATCACAACGCATTGAGCACTCAGCAGTTCCTGGCTGAGAAGAACCTTGCCATACTGGAACAAAATCCCTATTCACCTGATCTTGTTAAGTGTGACTTACTTCTTTTCCCCAATCACAAGGGGATCATCAAGAGGACCTGTTTTGAAAGCGTGGAGGTCATCAAGAGGGGGGCCGTTTTGAAAGCGTGGAGGCCATCAAGAGGGGGGCTGTTTTGAAAGCGTGGAGGCCATCAAGAGGGGGGCTGTTTTGAAAGCGTGGAGGCCATCAAGAGGGGGGCTGTTTTGAAAGCGTGGAGGCCATCAAGAGGGGGCTGTTTTGAAAGTGTGGAGGTCATCAAGAGGGGGCTGTAACAATAGAGCTGAGAAAACAAGTTGTTTGTTGATAGGAATTGAAATAAATTGTTTCTGACACCATTCCCATTACTTTTCAGACAAACCTTATATATATATATATATATATATATATATTATAATATTTTTAGTTTTTAAAAATATGATTCCTCCGCTACATAAGAGTTCTCATGTTTCAAAAGCGATAGCTTATAATATAAGCTCTACTTCTGTATGGAGCACTGTCCTTTTGAAAATAAAGCTAAATATTAAGGAACACCGGATTATCTACCTAACGTGTTCTTTCCTATTTCAATGCACACCTGCATACATATATATATATATATATATATAATATTTTGACATAATGGGCCCCTACTTGATTGATTAGGGCACCCATATAGTCAAGTAGATGTCAATGATTTTATCTGAGAGTTTCAAAGAAACCACTTGCTGTCCATAAGGAAAAGGAAAAATGATTTGAAGCTTTCAAAAGGTCACATCAGATCCAGCAGCAGCAGCAGCATTTCAACTGATTGATCCCAGCGTCACAATACAGATCAGCAGGAAAAGATGTTGGCTGATCTGACTTAGAGGATATTGCATCTGATCCGTCCTATATTACCAAAGCAATCCCTTGATACTTAATTTGTTTTCAGAAATTGGGTGAAGAGAAGTAACACTGAATTTGGTAGATCTCTATTAATATTTAAAATTAAAATTGACTGACATTTAAGATTACCTTTGATCTAGGGGACATAAATCTCCTTAGTTTTTGGCAGTAACACTGGAAATTTTCAGGCACAAAGAATTAACTTTATTTACATTATTCGGACTATTGTCCTCATCTTAGTTGCCATATTTATTACGTTTCGGCCATTGTATGCTCAGGCCTTCTTCAGGTGGTTGGAATGTTGAACTGAACCCTTTATTTCGCTCACTGGGGTAGACTGTTCTAGTTCCACATGCCATGTCTAATGGATGTCAGTTATCAGTTATCTCCTGCTAATGCCACTCTCCAAGTTCTCCACCGCCTTAACCAGGTATTGAACTCACAGTCTTTGGGTCCCGTCACTGGATCTAACTAACACCTTTATCCACTGTGCCATGTGTCCTTGAGGAAATGTAGTAAATATGGCGACAAAGATGAGGACAATAGTCTGAATAATGTAAATAGTATACATAATACCTCATCTCAGAAATACAGACATATATTAACTTTGAAATTTAATAAATGTTTGCATTCTGATACAAGTCTTGAAAAGATTTCAACAAATTGCCTGAAGAGTAGAAATTCAAAAGCCAAGATGCCAGATTGACCTTACCCACATCGATGAACGTAATCCTCATAGTGATTTGGGCAATCATAGTTGATTACAAGAATAAGATGCTTGACATCTAAACCTCGAGCTGCAACGGAAGTGGCCACCTGCCAGACAAAAGAAGAATACTTATAAACACAAAACATTTGCTTCAAATTACATTTCATTAAAAATGTCCATGCTTTAAATCAAGATTTTAAATTTATTGAGCAAATGAGAATACTACAAATATGTGAGATCAATCTATTCATCTGCCAAGTTGCAGTGACTTCCTGCAGCTTATCAAACTGATACTGGACCAATGGGGTGAGGAATGAGATTTTGATCCTAGGCAGACTGCAACATCCTAATCAGAGTGTACAGGTGAAATGTCATGATCCTAGGATGAGCTCACAGGTGCGACACCCTGATTCTAGAATCAATTAAACACAGACACAAAAGAACGAGACATTAACTGTCCTTACAATCAATGGATCCATTAATGATCCATTTGAGAAGAGAAAAAAAAAATTATTTAAAAATAATAATTCTCACCTGTATACTAATATGTTTAGAATACGCACATCTTTTAGGAGTTTTAAACAGACACAAAAGAACAAGACATTTACTGTGTTGAGTGCACATGTGCGACATCTTCATCCTAGGCCAGAGTGCACAGGTGCTATATCCTGATCTTAGGCTTTCAAATGAGGAATGACATTTTCATCTTGGTAGGTTGTGTGTCATGGTAAGTGATTACAATAAAGTTTAGTTGCCAGTGGATTTGGTTTATTTTGTTTCCTCGGCATATCAACACCTAAAGGGTTATTTAATGCCGACAAGATTTTTTAGGATAGGTTCGTATGAATAGAATATGTCTTCATTGTAAGAAATCAGTTTGTAGATCTGGTTTCATTGACGTATTTTTGTAAAGAGGTTTTTATCGAGAGTCTGATTTCGTTTATTTTGTTTTACGGCATATCAACCTCAATGGGTTATTCAATACCGATAAGATTTTTAGAATAGATTTGCTTATTTGTTTAACGGCATATCAACTCAATTTAATGCCAAAATTTAATTTTCTTGGGAACAAATGTTTTGCTGGTAATACTTTTTTTTTTAAAAAGGTATTGCTGGTATTTCCCTGATAAAAATCTATTTTTATACTTTCAGTGTTTTGATTCCAACTTGTGAGTTCACTAATTGCCCATAGCTGGAACCCTAACAGGTGCTGCCACCTTCGGTCAGGGTGAACCTGGGAACAACGGCAATTAAGAGATGATTCCATGCTCCTCAAAACCTCCTGATTAGAAGCCTTGTAGTTTATCGTCATACCCAGGATGATAGTTGTCAGTGACAACTAATCATTAACTTGTTGGTTGATGGATAACAATTTAATCTTGTTAATTAGTTTAATCCTTATTATTCTTGCCTTGAAGCAAACTGAATTAAGATTAGTAAAGATGAAAAAAAAAAAAAACTTACCAAGAGACGAACTAATCCATTTTTGAAGTCAACAATTGTGCTGTCCCTGTCGTATTGGTCAATACCACCGTGTAAGGACATACAAGGGTAAGAATGCTTCAGCAATTCTTTCATTACCTCATCTGCATGTTCCTGTTTGTCAACAAACACAAGTACGCTGCCAAGTTCTTGATAAATGCCCAAAAGTTCCAGTAATTTGAAAAATTTCTGGTCCTCTTCAAGAAGAATCTAAAAACAAATCCAAAAATTATAGATCTTTACAGATTAATAAAAATAACAATAATCAATAGAACTGTATGTGCTTGGTATATGCACATCTCTATTAGTAGCGTCTCTTAAATGCAGAGACAAAAGAACAAATCATTAAACTGTCCTTACTGTCAATGGATCTATTAATGATCCATTTGAGATGGGAAACCATAATCTATGCCACTCAATAACAATATAAGCACACATTTTGATCCACAGGTTTAAGTGCCACAGACTGAATCAGCATGAAGATTTTGGTTGATCCATCCCAGAATAGGCTGGTTGAAGCCGTCGGGCTGATCCACCCCAGAATAGCCTGGTTGAAGCCGTCGGGCTGATCCACCCCAGAATAGGCTGGTTGAAGCCGTCGGGCTGATCCACCCCAGAATAGGCTGGTTGAAGCCGTCGGGCTGATCCACCCCAGAATAGCCTGGTTGAAGCCGTCGGGCTGATCCACCCCAGAATAGCCTGGTTGAAGCCGTCGGGCTGATCCACCGCAGAATAGCCTGGTTGAAGCCGTCGGGCTGATCCACCCCAGAATAGCCTGGTTGAAGCCGTCGGGCTGATCCACCCCAGAATAGCCTGGTTGAAGCCGTCGGGCTGATCCACCCCAGAATAGCCTGGTTGAAGCCGTCGGGCTGATCCACCCCAGAATAGCCTGGTTGAAGCCGTCGGGCTGATCCACCCCAGAATAGCCTGGTTGAAGCCGTTAGGCTGATCCATTCCAGGGCTTCAGAAATGGATGATTGAGGAGATTTTGGTGAGCCAGTCCAGGATGGATCAGCAAGAGTATACATTTATCCAGCAGTGCAGTACGGATCAGTAGTAACATTTTGGCTGATGTGCTACATGTTAGATCAGTAGAAAATGTTTTGGGCAACATGGAACATTCGGAGACATTTTATCTGATGCATTGCAGTGTCTTAGCAAGGATCAGCAAAATATTTTAAAATTTATGACTTTAGTTGATTTATTCCAACACCACAGTGGGAATGACTGGAAATGTCTTGGCCAACTTGTCTGAAGGCTGGATCAGTAGGAATGTTTATCCATTCTCACACTGCAGGCTGGACGAGGAGAAAGATCTTGGCCTAGTTATTCTCAGGCCACTGCATGGATCAACCAAAATAGTGTCCCAACAAAAAAGGATTATTAATGGTTTGTATGAAAAAGTTAAAGGAAACTAATTTGCAGCGAAACACTTACGACATGTTGTTCTACATCTTTGCAGACGACACTTCGACCTCCCACTTGGACTTCAATGGGTTTTGTGAGAATATGTCTAGCCAGCGCTTCCATTTGTCTTGGGAATGTGGCAGAAAACATCACTAATTGCCTATCAGGACGAATGTTATCAACGATTCGCATTACCTGTGGAGGATGGAGAGAATAAAAAAAAAGTTGTCAAAATAACTGAACATAACGAATGTGTGTCTTTATTTGATAAAAATGCGCAAATGAAACATTGAGTGAAATTTCTGTTTATTTAATAATCTTAGAAAAAAAAACAATTATGGCAAAAGGCCGAACTGGGGAGGGGTTGAGGCTGGTTGTCACTAACTATCTTATACCTAGCTAATCTGATTCATGACCCGTTCACTCATTACAATTTGCCCATTCACCACAAAAACTCGTCTGTCACCAATCAATCCTCCATACACCATAATACCGCATCCTCTCAAGGGGTCCTACAAAACGCATCCCATACCATAAAAATATAATGATTCTATATGTGTACTTAAAAATTTATGGATGAATCAAATGAGAGGGGGGGGGGGAGGGAGATGAACTGAATAAGAAACTAATATGTTAACACAAAAGAAACTAAACATAACTGATGTTCGTAGGGCCCGTCCCACCCTCAAAATGAGAGGCCGCTGTATTCTGCCCATTTGGACAAAATCAAGAGGCTCTCTCGCCAAGGGAATGGGAAAGCAGAAAAAAACATGGGAAATATAAAAGCTGACCCAGTCGAGATGAAAAGGGGCCGAAACAAACTGGGGAGGTTAGGAATCTCAACTTGGATCATAACCAAAGAGGCAGCTGGGAACAGGCCAGGAGCAACACTTACATTAACTAGGTACACCAAAGCTTGTCTAGCCTAACCAAGAGGAGGGCTCCAATACAGTTGAGTACTGTCTGTTTGTTCAACAAATATTGGTCTCATAAAGTTTGGTACTAATATTGATAGTACATGGCATCTGGGTAAACAAAAGCTGACCAGATTTCAAAACTTTGTGAATATAAAACCTGTGAAAGTCTTTTTTTTTAGCTATTTTTATGGGAACCCCCCCCCCCAAAAAAAAACAGTAGGAGTGAGATGTTAGATGCGCCATTAAACGCAGTATCTGTAGATAAATCATTTTTTGCTTACTTAACAAGAATGTGTAGTTAGTTTTGTTAATATTTCAATGTTTATTTGCATCATCTTCAGAAGCGGTTTCTTTACAAGATTTGATTTGAAAAATAGGAAAATATTGAATGGAGAGAGAAAAACTATTTGGCAAAGATACATAGAATAACGACAATTCATTTCTTCCCTCCACTTGAGTGCTGTCATTAACTTGAATAATTTAATCCAATTTTTAGGGGTTATTTTGAAATGAATGTTCAGATATTAAACAAAAAATAGCTTTGTGTCATATTTGGGATTTTGTTTATTTGCAATGAAGAATTTTTGGTGAATTGAGGGGGGGGTTGTTGGAGAATTTCGGCCACAGATTTGTATATTATAGATATGTTGATATGTATAGCTATTTTTGGTGGTGCAAAAACATCCCCCACACTAAAATTGTAGACACATCACACAATATATTAACGGCTTTTTTTAAAAAGTCACTCGTTTTCATTCTTTAATCATACACATAAACATATCTTTCTTTCGTTTTGGGATCTGATGAAGCCTAGAAAGGCGAAAGGAATAATCAAATCTAGTTTCAATGAAACGTTTTTTTTTAATCTGTCAAATTTCTTAAAAACTTTGTCGGGATTCTATATCCTATTTTAAACACACTCACACGTATATAGAATGACACGCTCTCATATTAGGAAGCCAATATCGACAGGCAGAAATTACAAACCCGCACCCAACCCTTAACCTATATTTACACTTTGCCATCTTAAATTAGACTTGCATCCTGATTCATCAAAAAAGGCGACACCCTTTTAAAATTTTGTAATCCCTTTCCCCCTCCAACTTAAATTATATAATACTATTTAGCGTAAAAAAAAGGAAATCATTTTTTTCAAAAGATTTCAACATCGCTTGAGAATGGAACAACAAGTTTAATTTTAATTTAAAGTTTAGTTTTTAGTTCTGAAACATGGTAATTTTGGTGTTGCGATGTATCCATATTTTTAAATAATAATATTATGCTCTTCTGTGTATTGAGCACTGGTTTTAAAAAGAAATGCTACAGAACTGTGGATTATAAATCTGACTGTTCTTTCTTTTTATTTTCATATATATTATAATTATTTTTTTTTTAAATATGATTCCATCACGACACAACATCCTATGTTTCAAAATGGAAAACTCCAAGTACTTTGCTATTATTTTAAATATATATGTGTGTGTGTGTGTGTGTGTGTGTGTGTGTGTGTGTGTGTGTGTGTAAGACAAGAGAAAAAGCTTTTATACCAAATGTGTTTCTTTGAAGAATTGTATTAAGGCAAGTGTAGAAATTTTATTTAACAACCTTCATCTCTATGCACAGAAGTAATGGGAAGGAAAATTAAATAATGTGTTCAAATTTTTAATCAGATAATGCTCTAAAATATTCTTTAAAAAAAAAAAATATCTTACTGTGTAAAGAAAAGGTAAACTATGGAGGACGCTAAATGACATAATTTTTTTGGCCAATTAAACAAAAGTGAGTGAATTTATGTATTTTCATTTTATCTTGTTTATTTAATTAATTAATTTTTAAGAAAGAAGCATTTCTTTTAAGAAAGGACGTATTTGAAAAAAAGCTTAGTGAGTGTTGTTTCAATGTGGCAATTCTATAATTTTTGTCAGGGGTTGTAGAATGAATGAAGTTGTCTCACCTGTGGTTCAAATCCCATATCAAACATTCTGTCAGCTTCATCTAGCACCACATATGTACAACGTCTTAGATTAGTCACCCGACCTGTGACAGAAAAGCAAAAATTAAGAGAAGAATAAATTTAAACACAATTCTTCATATGCGTGTCTATAACAAAAATTCTATCACATTGGAATTTAATATTAACCAAAGTGTTAAGAGTGAAAAGTTTATTTCTTTGATAAGAAGCTTTGTCAAAAAAACATTACTGAGGTTTCTGAGTCCCAAAACTGATGTCCTCAATAAATGTCCAGTGGATAAAAGCATTAGTTGAAGTAATCTAGTGACTTGACCCAAAGAGTTGTGAGTTCGAGACCTGGCCACAGCAGAGGTGAACAAAAATTTGGAGAGTTGATTTACTAAAGGGAAATAACTGAAACTGAGATATCCAGAAAAGGCATGGCATGTGGAACTAGAACAATCTACTTATGTGGATGAAATAAAGAGTTTGTTTCGAAATTCCAAGGTATATCACCTGAAGAAGGTTGGAGCGTACAATGGCCGAAGTGTCATTTAATATGACAATAAAGATGAGAGCAGAGAGTAAATATTTGTTTTCATATTTCTTTATAAAATGGCGAATGATAAATATTGCATTGTAGTTGATTCACATATTTTTATAATCTTGTAAATAAAAAAACGTAATAACTAAATAGAGTGTAACATTTTTTTTGTTATCAAAATTCTTAACAGATTTTTCCTAAGACAATAAATATTGCTGAGGGAGTCAAGAAAGTATACAGTCATAGCGGTGTCAAAAGAAAAACCATCCTTTTGACACTGTTTTTTTTTTTTCAGGTCTGAAGGCTAAACTTTGCTCTTCTAAGGACCGACTTTTCACAATGACATTGACAGCAGTCAATCTAAATGTTGATTTACATATGTATGTCTACAGCAGCATAGGTGTAACCTTGCCTGTAGCCAAAATGGTACCAAAACTCACCATTGTTAGCTGCCAACATATCAATCATCCGGCCTGGGGTGCACACAATAATCTCACATCCTCTTTTCAGCTCAGCAATCTGTTCTGAGATACCTGTTCCTCCATATACACACACTGCACGTAAACCAAGGGCCTTTACAAATTTTCTGCATTCGGATGTAATTTGCATAGCGAGTTCTCGAGTGGGGGTCATGATCACAGCTGTAAAGAAAAAAAAAAAGAAAGAAAGATACAATCAAGTTCTAAATGAATTTTGAAGTTAGTATCTGTCAAATTAAACAAAGGTACTACACTAGAAGATATGGAACATAAAAGAGTTAGTACATATGATATAGACAATGGAATCTCTTCAGCTGGTTCAGTTATATTGGTGCCAATAAGAAACTTCAAAAGATTTCTTCTATGTGCCATGTACCTTCAAGATGTGGACGATCATGGGTCTCCACAATTTCCTGTCTTTTGTAACTTAGTAAATTTTGTCTTTTTGCTATCTCTCATAATCCCTGTTCTGTCAATCATTTATAGAAGATTTTAGCTTAGGTTATCTTTCCTCTGTCTCTCTTGCTTTCAATATGTCTTTTGAGAGTTAATTTTTCTAAAAACAATAAAGATGGGATACTGAACTGAATTTGAGGGCATTTTACACAAAAGATTTGCTACTTTCCCAATCATCTGTATCTCGATTTTCCAAACTTTGATTATCTGCATGTGAAATGAACACTGATGGGGTAACATTCTGTAGCTTTACTTTTCAACATGATTCTTTCAGTCTTTCGTTTTATTAGACATCGTGGGATCTTATGCTTTGAAACTGAAATAGTTTTGAATTTCAATGATAAAATATGACAAAAGACAAATTAAAGGAGAATGCCAAATTTCAAAACACCGAAGCAATGATTATGCTTGACAAATATTCAAGTTGATTGCACTTTCAACCAGAAGCGACCCTTACAAATACTTATACAGGGTGCGATGGATAAATTGTCGTCTAAATGACGCCAAAAATGAAAATATTATTTTAACAAATATATTCACCAAAATTACACAGAAATATCTTCAAATACTAGAGAGTAAATTATTTCAATAAAAATTGCCATTTGCTTCAATGACGACCTCTAGAAAACTTCAGAATCTCCTGCGACTCTTCTGGATGGTCTCCTTGTTTAAGTTGGTGAATGCTGCTATACTCCTTGCCGTCAGTTCATCTTTGGTATTACAAGGAGTTTTGTTGGTCTCTTGCTCAACTGAACTCCACACATAATAATCAAGGGGGTTGAAGTTTGGGGAGATAGGTGGCTAGATGTAAGGAGTGATGTGGTTGCAGAAATTGTTTGACAGCCATGGCTGGGTACTCCTGCTTGTGTGGCATGGTGCAGAGTCCTGTTGCCAGTCATAGGGTCTTCTAGCAGCCACACTTTTGACCCAGCGCAACACTACCTCCTCAATGCACTTGATATAGGCCTCCATGTTGGGTCAGAGGCCCTCAGGAGTTCTTTTCTTATCAGAACACTCAGAGTGAGTTTTCCAAGCTGCCATACCATCAGAGTCAGCATTAGACTCCTCCAACTCTTTCTGAATCCTCTGTACTGTCATTGACACCCTGAAATGTTCGTATCAGAGCTTCTGGCATGAATGCCAAGCAGTACAGCATGCCATTTCCAAATTTCTGGCAGAGTGAACTGCATCATGGTTCTCTTTTTCTCACAGATGGTGCCCAACTGACCCTACTATAGCCTGCAGTCAACAAAATCAAAAAAACAAACAATATGCATACGTGAAATTAAAAATATAAAATGGTGACAATTTGCCCTTTGCACTCTCTACTTTCAACCAGCTTTGGGAGTTAGTGGTAAAAAAGAATATGTGAGGAGGTCAGAGCCAGAAACAGACAAAAACTGGCACATTTTTTTTTTTTTTTTTTTTTTTGTAAAAAATAAACTGGACAAAACCTTGAAGAAATTATTTGATAATGTTCTTTGATGAAATAAATGTTAAATTTCTTTCAGAAAATTACTTTTCACTTCATTCTCTTTTGATAATATAAGTAAAATCAATTATCTAGAATTTTGAATTATTTGAACATGTTTTTCAAACCCTAACCCCAAGATGTCCAGATAGTTGAGGGCACATTGTGTGTGTGTGTGTGTGTGTATATATATATATATATATATATATATATATAATATATAGCATAATGAGAAGCCACGTATACTTTCTTGATATGTATATAATATGGATAAAACAACTGAAAAGTTGCAAATTAAAAGAAAAAAATTGGGTGCTTTTTTTGTGAAAGTATTTATTTATATGTTTTTATATATTTGATATTTCAGACCGCCTCGGCCCTTCCTCAGAAATTAATTGAATAACTGTATTTGGGAGTTTGTTTACAAGTAGCATCCATCGCGAGACGTGGATGTCACGTGATGTGGAATGCAATTGTGTTTGAATATTTCTAACGTAAATCTATCGATAGTATTTTAGATGTTGTTTAAAAAGGTTTTTTAACTATATCTAAAGAAATTTTTTAACTATTGAAATATTTATACAGATTTAAAATACCCAACATATAAATAAATACTTTCACAAAAAAACACCCAATTTTTTCTTTTAATTTGCAACTTTTCAGTTGTTTTATATATATATATATATATATATATATATATATATATATCTAGGGCGGGTTTGCTCAGTCACCAGCGATCATACCAACATCAACAGACTATTGTATATGACGATTTCGTAATGGCATACTTTGAATGCCCGACCTGCACTAGTGCGTGCAAGTCCAGGTTGGGCCTGACAAAGCATACGAAAGGACACATTGGAAGCAGAGATGATTTGATATGCCATATATGTCAGAAGAAATCCAGATCGATGGCTGGTTTCATGAACTCTACTGTCGTTCATGAATGCAGTGTTGTGGGAGGTGGAAGTTTAAGTGAAGAGCTTGACATGTCAGTGCAGTGATGGCCATACTCGCTTTGTGAGTTGACAGCCACCATATATATATATATATATATATATATATATATATATATATATATATATATACATACATTAAACATGTTGTGTTGAATGTTAAAGACAACATCGTCCTGCATATTTTCTTTTGAATTTTCTCATATTTTCTAATGAGACTTATTAGATAATATGAGAAAATTCAAAAGAAAATATGTGGGTTATGTTGTCTTTAACATTCAACACAACATGTTTAAAAGAAAAGTTGCTGCCAAATTACACACACACACACACATATATATAAATTGTGATCAAATACAGTTCGGAATCTGACAGAATGATAAGTTAAAGAACATAAATGTTTCCTATTTGTTTGTTATCTTATCATCATGCATTTAAGTGATGGGATGGTCAGAGTATTATTACTAATACTACTACTACTAGTAATGCTAGTAATTGCCTACTTACCAATGGGCCCGTCCCCTTCTTCAAGGTCTGGCTGGTCCATGATATGTCTGAACATGGGCAGTAAAAAGGCAACTGTCTTCCCACTCCCAGTTTTGGCAATTCCAATTAAATCTCTCCCAGACATGATTGCAGGAATTGCTTGAGCCTGAATTGGTGTTGGCTTCTCATAACCATGCCTTAACAAAAAGAAGAAAGAAAAAAGTCAAATATACAGCTTGGATGAAAGTTGTTTATATCACCAGTAAGGTTATCCAATACGACCCAGAAATACCATTGCAATATCAATGAAGTAGACCAGTATACCAAACCCTGTCAAATGCTTTTGAGATATTCTAAGCAACAGCCCAAGCTTCACAATTCTTGTCTAAAGCTTGATAGATTATTTCAGCAATAACTACTAACACATCAGCAGTTAACAGAAATGAAAGCCATATTGCTTATCTGAAAAAAGACCCTGCGATGTGAGATGCTTAACAAATCCAGAGTTAATTAGAACCTCTAGTACATTGCCAAAAAGTGGTAGAAGGTTCTGAAGGTTTGAGAAATCTTAAAAACAAAGTAACTATTAATAACAAAACAAAATGTCCTTAAGGACTAGAAGAATTTAGAAAACGCTATTATAGTCATATTGTCAACTGAAAATTACGTTATGTAGTCACGTGTAGAAATATTGTTTTTATTGTTGTCTTGACGGATTCAACCATTTTCTTCTGATTTCTTTATACACCTTTCTACGTTTGCTTGGGAGGGTAGTAATTCTGTTAGGAAAGGTGAAATAGGGAAAACGCCTGGGCATAGATTAATATTTGGATAACACAATTTCAGATCAAAAATTCGTCCAGAAATACTATAAACTTTCAACATGTGAAGAAGACAAGTATGCCAAACCCTGTCAAATGCCTACGACATATCTAAAGCAAAGGCACAAGCTTCACCATTCTTATCTAAAGCTAGACTCCTTCAGCAATAATATTTAACACATCAGCAGTTGATCTAGAGAAACTTGTTGCTTGTCTGAAAGAAGACCTTGCGATGTGAGATGCTTAACCAATCCAGAGTTAATTAGAGCATTTAGTACTTTGCTAAAATGATGGTAGAAGGCTAATAGGTTGATAGAAGGATCAGATTCTTTGTCCGTGCTCTTAAAGACTGAAAATGCAGAAGATTTCCAACAAGCAGAGAGAGCAAGAAACAGCAAGGTCTTTATTGTAGAGTTTAGAGAGAACAGAATAATATCTTCATCGGCAACTAGACTGGTTTCCCCATCAGGCTTTTCTAGTGAAGAAGATGGCTAAGCAGTCAGCAGGATTAAAAATAAGACCTGTCAACAAAGAGCTCCATAGCTATGGACGCAGCCAGTACAAGGAGGACATAACATGGCTGGGTAGAAGCCTTCCTTGACTGAAGTCAATGGCTGGGGCAGAGGGTACCCCCATGAAACACTAAATGGCCATGTGCGGTGACACTGGCTGTGATTTGACATGGAGAAGGATGGGCTCCATCAAGCCTACTTGCTTAAGTCACATCATGCATGGGTGAGTATCTCTCTTGCTTTCAACCCAGATATGTGACGGGAACTGGTCAGGAAATTGATGCTCAGTGACCCCCACGACCACACCCGATAATGGGACTGACGATGATCAGAAACAGCTTGTACAATGTGCCTGGGTGGATGTATATGTAGGTACACGTATGTAAGATTTTATATATGTATGTATTTACTTGTGTATCATGTGACTTTTGAAGATCTAATTTTGAAGTTAATTTTAAGGGGGTTGCATCATACATGAGATATAAAATGAGCATACGCACTGCTGACCCTGTCTACACCATTGACCAAACTATATATATACATTTAATGTAGTCAAAAAGTACGGTTGTATTTAAAATAAATACGGTTTTGATAAAACTAATGTTTTACTTAACTGTATCCAATAATAATGCATGTAATATTCACATATTGGTATCGTATTATAAAATAGAAACATCGCAAATAAGCATCTTTTCCATTGTTTACGTTTATAAGATCTTCAGCTGTGTCTCGTTCGGTTGTTTATGGCTGTATGCATTTACACGACAAGTATAGCGTTACTAACAAGACTTTTATCATTCTCTTTTACTTTTTTAACTTATTTAACTAGAAATTAGGATAAAGAGATAGAGGAAAAGAGGTTTCGGTTTCTTTAAAAAGGAACTTGCATGATACATGAGACACATGATAAAATCATTCTATAAGTGATAATTTGGAGGTGGCACGATACGCAAGATCTTGTATTACATGAGTATATATATATATATATATGTATATGTATGTATGTATGTATGTGTGTGTGTGTGTGTGTGTGTAATTTGGCAGCAACTTTTCTTTTAAACATTTGCAAATTGTCTTGCTACATTTTATTTTTTCTTTACAAACTAAATAAACGTTACAAAATCATTTTAATTTCAAAAGACACGATGTTGTTATCACGTGCATGGCAAAGATTTTTAATCATGTGAAGGCGTGAAAAAGATTCTTATTATACAAGCCAAAAGATCGAAGAATACGTTATGAAATTTAAAAGTTCAAAGGAAAGGGTTATGTGGTGCATCTAATTATGAAGAAGTATATTATAAACATTGTAGGATGTTTCCAGAAATTTGACATTCAACACAACATGTTTAATATATATATATGTATATATATATATATATATATATATATATATATATATATAGAGAGAGAGAGAGAGAGAGAGAGAGAGAGAGGGGAGACAGGGGGGGGGAGGAACAAATATTCATACACATACAAATTTTTAATTTATTGTATTTCCAACTAATGAATAAACATACTTTTCATATAATTAACTTTACACGCATGCATATAATAACTAAATATGCATAGAAAACAGAAAAACCGAGATATAATAGAAATAAATCCCATTTATCCATTTCAATGGGTGAAAAAAGTATTTGTACAATCGAAAAAATACATAATTTTCATTAAATACTTTGTAGAATATCCATTATTCACGTCTACATCTAACCAATGCCTTGTGGAACCGATTCCCAAGAGGATATTTCTCGTTCAGTTGTTTATGGCTGTACACGTTTACACAATGAGTATAGCGTTACTAACGCTACTTTTATCATTCTCTTTTACTTTTTTAACTTATTTAACTAGAAGATGGGATAAAGAGATAGGGGAAAAGAGGTTAGTCTATTAGTAAATTGGTCTGCCAAAAAAGGAACTTGCATGATACATGAGATACATGATAAAATCATTTTTTTGTCAGTGAAAATTTGGGGGTTGCATGTTACCTGAGTATGTATATGTAGGTATAAATGTGTAAACAAAAAAATAATAAAAGTCCCTGAATTAAAATCCTACAATACAAAATGGCTCTGATAGAGATATAGATAAAAGAAACAAGCATAGAGACATACAGATATCCCAGGCACTTTCCTGACACACAGTTTTATCTTTCTTATTTTAGTTGAACTGATGACGTCAAAAAGAACATAAACTTTTCTCTGGTGAAATGCATCTTTGATCAAAAATTTCCCACTTTCTCTCATCATCACTACTTTTGTTTTGGATACTATTATACACCCGACATTTTTTCTTTTTATATATGAGGCAAGATGGAATAGTGGGTAGCAGCTTAGACTGAGGGATCGCAGAGCCGAGTTCGAATTACAGTCAAATCCATTACATTCACTTATGCACTAATACCCTTGGGAAAGGTAGGAATCCTCTTCTTCACCCTGCAGCTATGGGTAATTAGCAGGACAGATTGGGTTCTATAGCCTTGGATGGTAACTGGTCTAGGAGAAGGACAACTCTGAATTCAAAACCTGCAGAAGGTTGTTTGGGCACCAGGTCCCTGAATTCAGCCCTTCAAAAAGTGTGGTTGGTTCTGAACAAAGTCTTCACCACTATAATCAAATTATGTGTGCTGGTGTCTGGTTGTCGGTCCCTAGGAGCTGAGCTGCTGACCCTCATATGTTGAATACAACAGGAGAGTCCACCATACATATATATATATATATATATATATATATATATATATATATATATATATTTTCAGCCATATATGGTTGAATAATTTATACATATTATGTCCATTTATTTTAATTTTAATCCTCTTATATTCATGGATCATTTTCTTAATATTGTAATTAAATTGATTGAGAAAGATGCCATAGCTGTTCTTATACTTTTCATCTTCTCAAGTACTTTCAATTTCACCCAAGATCATCTTCAGGGGTGGATTGCTAAGACAAAGAATTAATGCAATTGATAGTTATGAATTTTTATGCCTGTGCACGAATGCATTCTGTTCATTCAAAAATTTACAGCCATGTAAGGAAGGTAACTTAATTTATATTGTAAAAATCTTTGTTAAAAATTGCAATTACTTGTTTTAAAACATTCTCTTATATGTCTATATTTCTGAGATGAGGTATTATGTACACAATTTACATTATTTGGACTATTGTCCTCATCTTTGTCGCCATATTTATTACAATGGATCTAACTAACGCCTTTATCCACTTTAGGCACAGTGGATAAAGGTGTTAGTTAGATCCAGTGACAGGACCCAAAGAGTGTGAGTTCAATACCTGGTTAAGGTGGTGGAGAACTTGGAGAGGGAATTAAGCAGGAGATAACTGACATCCATTAGACATGGCATGTGGAACTAGAACAGTCCACCCCAGTGAGCGAAATAAAGGTTTCAGTTCGACATGCCAACCACCTGAAGAAGGCTGGAGTGTACAACGGCCGAAACATTGTAATAAATATGGCGACAAAGATGAGGACAATAGTCTGAATAATGTAAATATTGTACATTCTGTTATAATTGTAGTTTTTTCCACAATTACAAGTGTAGCAATACAATTTCTCACACATCCTTAGGTGATAAATAGGTAAATTCTTTTTCCTTTTAAGTCAATTTAATTACCAGAGTTTCTTAGGAATCTCGTCCCCAGCCCATCAATTTAATGACCAGAGTTTTTAGGAACCCTGTCTCTAACCTGTCTTTGAATTGGCAAACATAAAATTTTGTTAGTGATTTTAGATAATCATAAAAGTAGAGTCCTTTGAAAAACTGATCACCCAAAAGCTGAATGTTCTCCTTTTATGGAACACAAATGGACAGATAGGGATGGTGGAACCCCATCAGGTGTCCATATAACGAGTAATCAGTGACGGGCAGGCAGTGAGGAAGGGATCAGTGGCCAGTCAGGAAGCAAGAGAGAAGGACCAGCTGTGAGTGAGCTAGCAGTTGCTGAGACTATGGGCAGTGAATGAGGGTTCTTTTTCTGTGTCTGGAAGTTACTAAGATAGCAGTTCGTCTTAACAAAGCCGAAGAAAGACATTGCCGATTTAGCGACAAATTGTACTGTTTGCTGTTTCCCCAATCAGTGTCTTGGAAAGCCTTTGTTGTTACAGTTGTGCAGTGACAGACGTGCGGAAGGCGTTGTCACAAAATTTAGATATTTTAAAACCTTGCTGTTAGAGACATTTTCAAACTTTGTTACTATACCAATAATTAATTTTATTTAGTGTTGGTTGTAATTTAGTGTCAGTTACAGCCAACACTAAATAAAACTTCAGAGAAATGATAAAAACAGATGCTACACTTTGATCATGTATAAGAGAAAAGATAAGGAATGCTTAAAGCTGTTAATGAATTCCTACTCCAAAATGAGTTCGTACTTTTTTAAAGCGTCCATAATTTTCTTGCTGACTCCACATTGGGCCCAGGTGCGGATAGGTTTCGGACATCCTTTTCCATGGACTTTAATTCCTTCCAAGTCTAATCTCAGCTCCTCAACTTCTGGAAAACAGAAGGAAAAAAAAACAAAAAAAAAAAAACAACAGATTTAACAATTGTCAAACAAAAACAAAAAAACAAAGAGTAAAGATTTAGATTTAAGGTTTTCAATGTCAAAATTGTCACATTTATTTTGTCCTTAGGTAAATTGTGCTGATCTTTCAACTGAACCAAAGTATCTGTCTATATTTCTGAGATGACGTATTGTAACGATTTACATTGTTCAAACTGTTGTCCTCATCTTTGTTGTCATATTTACAATATTTCAGCCATTGTGATATATGTTTTATCCAGTGGATAAAACCGTTGGTTGAAAGTAATCCAGTGACTTGACCCAAAGAGTTTGATTTCAATACCTGGCCACAGCAGAGGTGAACAAAAACCATGGAGAGTTGAGTTACTAAAGGGAATTAATGGAAACTGAGATATCCAGAAAAGGCATGGCATGTGGAACTAGAACAATCTACCCCAGTGGACTAAAAGGGTTTGGTTCGAAATTCCAACATACATAATCTGAAGAAGACCGGAGTGTACAATGACCAAAACTTTGTGAATATGATAACAAAGATAAGGACAATACACCAAACAATGTACATAGTATAAATAGAATCGAAGTATGACGATTCCACTGTTTGGCCCAGGGATTGAACTTGCGACCACTATGTAAATTGCTGGTGCAATTTTGGGGCCTTAAAGATAACGTTCGTCCTTTTCTGATCAAAGATTTCCATATAGTAACAGAATATTTTATCTCTTATATAAAACTTCAGATTAGACTAAATATGGAATATTGCTGTTATACCTGGGCTAGAGTTAATCTTCAGTCTTCACTTTTTCGCCTCAATAGAATTCAAAATTGTTTTGCAGTCTTGAGTGGGTGGAGTTTAGACGTATTTTCAACTCTGTAGCATCCAACAGATGCCATGTTGCAAGCCTTCTGCTACTCAATGGCTATTTCCATGGCAAATGTTCAGATAAGCTCCGTCAACTTTTACAACTAAGACGTGCCATGCTACATCCATGATGTTGAATCCTCGTCATTTTCCTCGTATTCCAAATGTAAGGAGAAAATCCCACTCAGACAGACCCTCGCCGTGCAAAACCTGCTACTTTGTTGAACAGACACTTGCGTAGATATTTCTCCGAACACTAGAATGTTAACATCTTCAAGTTGATTTTTGTCTATCCCCCTTATCCTCTTAATATTCACTTCCAAGATGATGACATTCCACATGACTTCAAACAAAAGGCTAGGAAGGAAACCCCACATCAATATTGGAAAGAGCGATAAAAGTTACTGGACTTGAGAAACCCATTTTACTGAAAAATCATTTCAGAAAGATTTTGTAAATTTCAACCAACAGCAATATTGGTTGCTTGACCAATGAATGCCAAATATCTCCTTATATGGAAACGACAAATATTACCATTAGAGATAAGAACAACCGATGCTACACTTTGATCTCAGCCCAATGGCCAGGGAGTGAAGAAAAGCCTAACTCAAGTAGTACTGGCTGATCAAAGAATACCAAATCTTTCCTTATAAGGAAACAGCTAATATTACCCTTACCCTTAGTTAAAAATAAGTTATTTCTCCTTGAATAAACAGCAGACTGAGAACAGTCTACTCATGAGGAGTGAATAATGGGTTCAGTTCAAAATTCTGAAAACATTACTGAATATGATAGTCCTTTGAAGGCCGAAATGTCGTAACTATAATAAGCCAGATGAGGAGAACAGTTCAAATCAAAACAGTTAATAGAAGAGAAAGAATACAGTCAGACTTACCGGCTTGAGTCATTTTGGCAATTTCAGGAACCTCGACATAAAAGTTTTTTCGGAAAGGTGCATAGTAAATTCGGGTGTGGTCAACCAACGTCAGTTCCTATAGAATGAAAATCAAACTCATGAGAATATGGAAATTCTATGGTGGATTTTTTTTAAATTTAGGAAAAGATTACAAAATAATGAATAAATGAAAAAGAAATATTTTCAGCTTCAAATAATGGCTGAATTATTTTAGGGGTTTTTCTTTCATTTTGTTGTTGTTCTTTCATTTTGTTGTTGTTCCTTATTGCAAAGTTCAAGTCATTTCCTTAACAGCTAAGCAGCATGGATTTTGGATTAAAACCTTAAATAACAATTGCTAAATGTAACAACGAGATGAAGATTATTAATAAAAATTCAAGGGAATTTAGAATTTAGAATCGTGACAGAAAAAAGTGATTGTCTTGAATTCTCAAGAACTTTATGAAAGCCGATATTCTTTGGGGAAAATATTTCCCTTCATTTTTGATAACTTTCTCTGCACAACACTTATCCTTTCCTTCTGAGTAGAGAAGCAACGCCTCATAATCATACCCACTCATAATCTCACCTTATATATATATAGGTAACTATACTCGTGTTGAAAAACCTCTGAATTCTTGATTTAACAATAGCCAAATCAATCATGAAGGGAAAAAAAGTTTTAAAAAAGAAAGAGCCAGGAACATGAAAGTCTGTCAAAAATAATAGCACAGATACAGGTTCAAGGCCCAAAGAAAAAACCCCGATACGAGTAAACAACTAACTAAAGTAGAGCCTAAATCATAATTATTTTTTAAATATGCATACATAAGAGTTCCCTTATGTAATGAAGGAATCATATTTTTTTAAATAATTATAATATATATATATATATATATATATATATATATATATATATATATATATATATATATGTGTGTGTGTGTGTGTATATGAAGAAATATACTCTTAAGGTGTGCTATATTTATGGGATAAAGTGCTCAATATCAGAGATAGAGCGTCTGTAAATATAAAAGTGAACATCGAAGTCAACACTTAAAGGCGACAGGCCTAGCATGAAACAGCCTGTTGCCTCTGAGTGTTGACTTCTATGTTCACTTTTATATATATATATATATATATATATATTATACACCCCCACACACAAAAACATGTATATTTTTAAGGGCCCATCATATCTAAATTCTTATTCGCAAAGGTGAAATGAAGGCAAAAAATAGAAAATTATAGGGGAACCAACATTCAGTTTCGTATTTTCTTAAGTAACAAATTTATAAAGTGACAAAATCGACAAGGCCATGATTTTGACATGACAAGTTGTTGTTAGTTAGAGGGCTCTCAGTGGAAACTATATTCTCTGAGTAAACCCAAATCCCAGTTTAATCCTTTAATATGTGATTCTATTTTGAAAATGTATTTCAAATCCGATCTGCATCTTTCTTGCTGGCTTTTAAATGAAGATTTTAAAAGTATGCACATCTGATGTCATCAATGCCATTGAATGGTTGGTTGAAGTGTGCAGCAACAGGTAAATTGTTGTTGTTATTGTCTTTGATGGGTTTTTTTTTATGGTTATTGAACTGAAGACGAAATTCCGTGACTGCTTCTCCAACTGAATTCCCTTTTTTTGCATTTGTGGCAGAAAAGTAAATATATAAAATTTGAACTGTCTCAACTCAGAGCAGATGGTTTGAATATTGTGTGAGTGTCGGCGAGTGTGAAAATACTATCAGTGGTGATATGTTTACAGACTGGGTATTGGGGTTTATTGCAGGTGATATACAGACACACACACACACTCCTGTTTTACGAGAATATATTTTTGAGGAGAAAAAAATAATAACAGAGTTCATTGTAAAATTGGAATCTTTAGCAGTTTTCCTTTACCTGTAATAATAAAATATTGAAAGGAAGCCTTTTTTATTTTTGCAAAATACAAATACACAAAAATGGCGTCAAATAGGGTGTGTAGCTTGAATTCCTGTTAATCAATCGAATAACAAATTGTGATTACATTCTTAACACCTTCGACTGGGGAGGGCAGACACTTTTGCGAGGCTTGAGAAGAATTTCATAATTGTACATATTAAAACATACCTTCTTTTTTTTCACCATTCCAGCCATTGTAGCATCCAGATCTTCCTCTTCTTCTTCTGAAGAATACTACAAAAACATTTTAAATACTTTTTGAAATGAAAAAACATAAAATAATTTTATAATTTGAGAAGACTCCCAACAGGATGCTTCCCTGATTATTACAATCTTAACCTGTTCAACTCTAGGCTTAACTGTCATCTTCCACATATCAGCACAAGCTGTGCCAATTACTCTGTGACCCCCAGGCCTTGTGCAGGGTAAATGTCATTTAGAATAAAATAAAATTTAATAATAATATCAGCGATGTATAAAAAAATTAAATTAAAAATTATTTTTTCAAATTTTGGGAACTTAAAAACGCCTTAGATACACTACAATTCAAAAGTTTGAAGTCCAGCCCCCCAGAATTAGAATCAGGTGAACTTGGAAGAAGAGTGAAAAAAAAAAAAAAAAAAAAAGCTCTTAGACTCATTGAAAAAAGAATTGAATCAATTATTAAATTTATACTTTGAGAAACTTTTGCAACGACTGCCAAAAATTTGTGCTGCCATAATCAAGGCTAAAGGAGGATATTTTGCCGAGAGCAAAATTTAATCATAAAATGTTTTTTTCTTTCTTTTTGTCATAATAAAATTTCTAATAAAAAAATCAAACACACTTTTTTTTTTTTAACCATGTATAATAATTTTAACCATGTATAATAATTTTCTCTTAAAGTACAAAACAACTACTTTGGGTGTCAATTTAAAAAATGGCCTTAAACTTTTAAACTGTAGTCTATGTATGCTCAAATAATTCCCAAACAGAAATTTTTTAAAAATATAATGGATGATATTTGGCACAAATGTCTGAATATGAGTTTACAAGATATGTATGCTCAGTTAATTTCTAGACAGAAAAACAAACTTTTTTTTTTTTAAAATTAAGCAAGAAATAAGAATTTTCTTACCTCCATAGCATCAACATTATTTTCCATTAATTCACCTTTCAGTTTACTAATGTCCTCTTTCTTTTTCACTACAGCTGTGATCATGGTCACCTTGCCGGCAACTTGGCTGGCACTCGTGGCTTGTTGCTGAAAAAAAAAAAAAAAAAAAAAAAATCATTACAATTTAAAAGTATTTTCTGGATTTAAATAACCCGCAATGGGTTGATAAGCCATAAAAACCAATCAACCTGAATATTTTTTCCTCTCATTTTGAAATTTTTTTTTTACATTCTCAAGAGTTAATACAAATGGATAATATTAATAAATTTCTGTTCTAAATTAATTTTAAAAAAATTAAGCAGAATACTTTGTGGATTTTTAGCCATATAATATAAAGTGTCAAGAAGGACAAGGAACACAGACACGAACAGGCCGATGGGAACAGGGATGTCAATCGGGATAGGGGACATGGACACCAACAGGCCGATGGTGTCAAAGGAGAGGGATATGAATAGACAGAAATAGCAGAGTATGTTTTGTGTAACAATGATGCAATTTAATAAATTTAAAATTAAAAAGCAATGATATTATTTACCCCGTTCTCAGCTTTAGGAGGAGTAGGTTCCTGCTTTTCACTGTTTTCATCTCGAATCTTTTTAACTTCTTCATTTACACTCTGGAATTAAAAAATAAAATAAAAAGAACCTTTAGTTTGGATCATCTGAAATAAAATCATTGCCTCTGGAAAGATTCCAGTATTAGAAATCATATTTATCAATATTGTTAACAGATGATTTGCCACTTAGATTTATCATCATTATTTATATAGAATTATTATTATTATTATATATTAAGGAGAGAGGACAATAAAAGAACAGGAATGAAGATGATGATGATTTCATAGAAACTGCATCTGGCTGAATTTGAACCTGTAACCCTCTGCATGATTTTAATTTGGTCAACCATTCATTTAACCCTTTTCTGAAGTTCGACGCCCTTACAAGTATAATTTTAAAAAATTTTCACAAGAAAAACTGAAAATGTAGAATAACGAGTTTATTACAATATACAACTTAATACAAGCTAAAGAAAACATTATCCTACTTAAAAATTTTTTCTAAATTTTAGATCTGCAAATCTTTTCATGGCATTTTCTACACCTTTCTTCTTTTCTATTGGCAAAATAGCCAAAGAATTTAATCTGACTTTAGCCATTGTTGACTGCAAGTATGTTTTTATAAGCTTTAGTTTTGGAAGATCCCAAACACATGACATGGTGGTATGATGGTACCCTGGGTGATTGCCCGCACGTTGCCAGTAACTTGAGTTAGCCCTGCCCCTATATAATATTGATATAATCCAGGCCAGCCAATTATTCCAATCTTCATGTTCTCTGGTCAGAACAAAGAACATCTTGAACCGTAACTCCAAAATATACCACGAGTTGTGCCAAATGACATGACTTATTTTGGTTCATTTTTTATTTCATGCTCCGGCATGAAGCTTACAAATAAGAAGTGATAGGATGTGATGTTCCAGTTGGACTTTCATAGAAACTGCATCTAGCTGAATTTGAACCTGTAACCCTCTGCATGATTTTAATTTGGTCAACCATTCATTTAACCCTTTTCTGAAGTAAGACGCCCTTACAAGTATAATTTAAAAACATTTTCACAAGAAGAAAAACTGAAAATGTAGAATAACGAGTTTATTACAATATACAACTTAATAGAAGCTAAGGAAAACATTCATTATCCAACCTAAATCGTTTTTCTAGCTTTTAGATCTGCAAATCTGTTCATGGCACTTTCTACACCTTTCTTCTTTACAAGATCATTTTCTGTTGACAAAATAGTCAAAGAATTTAATTTGTCTTGAGTCATAGATGACCATTTCTGCTTGTAGAGTTGTTTACACTATTATGTCGGGTCACTCTACAAGTGCTTGTAACCCAGTACGATGTGCTGCACGGTTGGGACATACATACTGATAGAGTTTGAATAAGCAAATTGCTTAGAAATTTGTTTAGCCGAGATTTGTTGATCAGCCAAAATTAGGTCGCGAACATGATCAACAATTTCGAGAGTTGAAAAAATTCAACCTGCAGGATTTTGACGATAATCAACTTGAGTCATAAGTCATTTATGTTTTTCAGAACCAATTGTAATGACGAATGTATTGTTTGGATTAACTGCTCCTTAAATATGTCACAATAGGTGATGATAAGTGGGTTGCATACGACAATGTCCAACGCAAAGAAAAAACAAAAAACAGTGGATTCACAAGACTCAACAGACTCAAAGAAATGTAATGCTGTGTGTGTGGTAGGATTGTTCGGACCTTATTCACTGAAAGTTCCTAAAATGCAAAGAAACACTAAATGCACATTTACATGTTCATAAGGTTTGGTTAAAAAGTGAGAAAAATGCTTTGCTTGTCCATGACAGCAATAATAACAGAAGAAAAAATTTCCGAACTTGGCTGATCTGTTCTACACCACTGGCCATATTCACATTCACATTTCTACCCCCACCCCCACCAATCATATTCATCTGACCTTGCACCAACTGATTATTATGGTGTTTTTTTTTTTTGATCGCTGGTAAATCCTTTGATGGAGAAATCTTCCTCTAATGAAAACCAGACTGAAGAGTTAATTTCATCGGCATACTCCCCCCCTCCAAACCTCAAAATGTATTGACGAGCTGACCAATAAGTCATTGCAAATAACAGCAAATATATAAAGGAATAAAATGTAAATGGACAAAAACTGAATAACAAAAATGAAAATTATTTATGACTCAACCTAAAATAATGAAAAATATTGTCATTAAAAGAAGTGGCTTTTGCTGAAGAAAGATTGTTAGACAAACACTAAAAGGACGTGTCTATTTTGGTTTTGGGAACATTAACCCTTTTGCATTCAACGCACATCATAAATATATTGGCAGTCAATGTCCACCCTGCCCCATGCATCTTTTTTTCTTTTTTTTTTTTATTAAAATCATTTCACTCCAACCAAGGCAGTGAAGCCACTAGGATGCAAGAGGTTACTGAGTGTTAGAGAAAAAAAAAACTACTATTAAGCAGAGAGGACAATAAAAGAACAAGAATTAAGAAGACAGAAGATAACGATTGATATTGCATTTAAATTTTTGAAGATCAAAGGCAATAAAGCCACTAGGATGCAAAGGGGTTAGTAAGTGTTAGAGAATATGAGAAAAACTACTATTAAGGAGAGAGGACAATAAAAGAACAAGTATTGTGAAGACAGAAGATAACGATTGACATTGCAATTAATGTTTGAAGATCAAAGGGAATAAAGCCACTAGGATGCAAAGGGGTTACTGAGTGTTAGAGAAAAAAATTACTATTAAGGAGAGAGGGCAATAAAAGAACAAGAATTAAGAAGACTGAAGATAACGATTGACATTGTATTTATTTTTTGAGATTAAAGTTGACTGGGAAGCAAGAAGCTAGAAGAGAGTTCCACAAGCGAGAAGTGTGATAGAAGAAACTGTTAGCATAGAACTTACGGTTGCATCTCGCCATTTCAACTGTAAAATGACGAGACCTTGTTGCCAATCTAGTACTGTGCTGAAGTTCATGCTGTCTTGGTTACCATAGAGGAAGGTAATATTTATTTTGAATAATACAAAAATGTGCCACAAAGCCAAAAGAAGGGATAGGGGAAGGCTGATCTTCAGTCTGTCTTATCTTAAAACTTAGCTAGCCACAATTACTGACGCAAACATACCACAGTATTCCTTAAACCAAAACAACAGATTCTTACTTACCATTCTTACTACAGTCACCATAATACCTCAAGGTCTCTATGAAGTTCTAACTAGTTCCCATATATACAATTTGTAAGGGGGAGGGGGAAATAAAAATAACAACATTTAAAAATTAAACCCCAATGAATAATTATTTATATACAAGAAACTAAACAATCGAGAAAAGTTCATCTGAACAATTACCATGAAAGTATTTACAGAAAAGGTACAGAGAAGCTATGTTATGGCAGCATTAAAGTGACTGAAGCTGAGATGCCAGGTCAGGACCGATGACATTGCTGATTCTTTGGATTTTATCAAGAATCTCTAAATATATAGCAGGAACACCAGACCAGATGTGACAGTAATATACCCTGCCAAAATATATGACAGCTTCATTGGAAATAGTGCAGGAAGTCATGCAAACAGTGAGACTTTGAGAGCTGATATTTTTGGGACTGATTTGGGCGGGTTGAATGCTAAAGGGTTAAAGATATGTGCGAATGTTGGGTTACAAAGAAGCTGGGGGGTGTAATATTCCTTGTTGTGTATCAGAAAACATGAAAGCTGATCTTTACCATCATGTAGGCATCCAAAGGATCGAGTTCATCATCAGCACCAGTGTTGTCTTTCTTTTCCTCTTCTTCATCGTCGTCATCATCATCTTCCAGACTCCATTTCTTGGAAGGCAGGGCAATGTTGATAGGAATAAGTCCCTGCTTCTTTTTCCTCTCAGCTCGCCATTTCTCTATTCTGTCACGTCGTTTCTGCATCTCCATTTCCAAACGTTTTTGTTCTTCTTCCTATAAAGAAAAAAAAAAAATTATTTGCTACTGTTCAGTTATTGCTCACTTGTTTCCACTGTGTACAGTTACACACTGCCCAACCTATGGATTGAACTCACAACCACTCAGTCACCAAATTCACAAACTAAAACTTTTACTTACAAGGACATTGGCTATGGAATATATATATATATATAAAATTACCTGATTTAAAAATATGGTTTCGTCACTACACAGGAATTACCATGTTTCAAAAACAGAAACTAAAAACTTCAAATTCAATTATATAATTAAATCAATTCCTGGTAATTCCTGTGTAGTGATGAAACCATATTTTTAAATCAGTTAATTTATAATATTTATAAGAATTAGACAATATCCCTAGACATGAGCAGTGGAATGAGAACTGTCTACCCCCATAGATTAAATAAAGAGTTTAATTCAGAATTCCGGATAGTTTATCCAGATCTATATACACCTGAGGAAAGCCGGAGGGCAGAATGGTCGAAATGTTGTGATAACAATAACAAAAAAAAAAGGACAATAATCCAAATATAAATAGTGTAAATAATGATAAAAAATAAGTCAGACTAATAAATAAAAAAACTCATTACTTCTTTAGAAATTGGATAATTTTTGGTACAACAATCTGTAAAGAAATTGTCAAAGATAAAAAGACGACTTACCTTATCAAGAGGCTCATCTTTTAGTTTTATTTCACCTTCACACGGGATGACCTTTTCAACACTCGGTGACCTACTGGGTACAGTTTTGGGGAGGGATTTCGAACGGGATCGACTATTTCGTGAAGAAGATCGTTTGTTTCGTGGAGAGTGTTTGTCTCGTCTAGAAATGAGAGAGAGAGATTAACTTTTACTTAAAGAAGAAACTGACAATTGTGTCATCCAGCTAAGTGCAGATAAAATAGAGAGGGGATCCCTTGAGGTTCTTTCAAAGGTCAAAACATTAAACATGGTATTTGGCCAGACAAAATTTGGCAAACATAGATAAACATGCCTGCAATAAAATGAAGTGTGAAAAGGGCGTTTCCCCACGACCCACCATAACACTGCTTTTTTTAACTACTTTCACTTTTTGGCAATGTTTTTGGTTTTAAAAGTGATGATTAGAATTGCAATAAAACCTAAACATATGAAAATGAATTTATACAGTTTTTTTGTTCTTGAGAATTGATGACAAAAATATTAAACGTTAGATTGTTTATTTACAAGAATAATTTTATAGTATTTACATTATTCGGACTATTGTCCTCATCTTTGTCGCCATATTTGTCACAATATGAGTACTGGTAAAAAATGGTTGCTGAAAAATTAGGTTTATAATACTCAGAAATTCATACCCAGATGTCCTCAAGGACACATGGTACGGTGGATAAAGGCGTTGGTTAGATCCAGTAACAGACCTAAAGAGTGTGAGTTCAATACCCGGTTCAGGCAGTGGAGAACTTTCAGAGGGAAAATTACCAGGAGATAACTGATAACTGACATCCATCAAACATGGCTCGTGGAACTAGAACAGTCTACCCCAGTGATCGAAATAAAGGGTTCGGTTCGAAATTCCAACCACCTGAAGAAGGCCGGAGCGTACAACGGCCGAAACGTTGTGACAAATATGGCGACAAAGATGAGGACAATAGTCCGAATAATGTAAATACTGTACATAATACCTCATCTCAGAAATATAGACAGACTCTGAATAATTTTATATTTACAATATTCAAAAAACTAATACAATGCAATATTTATCATTTAACAATTTATAAAGAAATAAATGTGAAAACAATTTTTTATTCATAAATTTATAAACATTGACTAAATTATTAAAATATGTGAAGCAACTATAAGTAAATCCTTATTTACAATTTTATAGTTTGACTCAGTTGGCAATTAGCCGATATTTTGTCAATCATTTTAATCTAATAAATAAATAGTGTTTATTATTTTTGTTGTCAATTCTCAAGAACAAAGAAAATGTATAAATTCATTTTCATATATTTCGGTTTTATTACAATCCTAATCATAGCATTTTAAAACAAATATTGCCAAAGAGTGAAGGTAGTTAAAATAATAGCGGTGTCAAGGGAAAAACTATCCTTTTGACACTACACCTTATTGTGGGCATGTTTATCCATGTTTGCCAAAATAAAGACAAAAAAAAGGCCCCAGTTAAAGAATCCCTTGTCTAATTTTAATGAAATTTGGGACTGCACTTGACCGGGGTTCAAGGTCTAACAGGCTCTTAAATTGGTTGGGGTATTATGCATTGTTTAAGCTGTATGTCTAGAACATAGGTACATAGAGTATTAATATTATATTATTGATTATTGAGTGTTAATATTATATTATTGATGATTTCAAGCTATGTGCGCTGTCAAGAATGAGAGAATATGATATAAAAAATTTTATATATCAGAACAATTTTAGGCAAATTAATAACAAAGTGGGAAAAATTGTATTATGTTTCATCCTTTAAGACTTCAGCAGACTATAGTAATGTTTTTTGTTGATGGAATGATATATGTGTATGAAGGGGAGGAGGAATATAAGAACACAAATGTTGGTTAAAATTATGCACAGATGAGAAATGCTGAAATTTTAAACTTTTGAATTTCAATTTTTTCTTAAAAAAAAAAAAAAAAAAAAAAATATCTGCGTATATGGTTTCGTGAATTTTATTCACTTTCTTGATGCTTTTATTTTCAGCATCTTCTATTCCCCTCTCCTTCTTGCACATATATAACTCCATCAACAAAAACATTAGTTTGAGGAAGTTACCAAGGATGAAAGAAGTTGCACAGAAAACTTTCCACTTTCTCATCAATTTGCCTCTCAAGAAGATATATATATATATATAATTCCCGTTGTTTAATTGCCCAATCGGTGGGTTGTTTTGGTTTAGTGGCATATCAACACCTATGGGTTATTTAATGATGAAATTTAAATATTTTGTACACAATAATAATGGTTTTAGTGACACAAATCTTATTAATTAATCCATAGCTTGGGGGGGATGGTGAGGTGGATTCATACCTTTCCTGAGAATATTTTGCAAGTAAGTGAATATAACAAACCCAACTGGAATTTGAACTCAGCTCTCTGATTAACAATTCTGAGCCATTATCCATTACACCGCCTGCACATCCAAGCATACAGCATCTAGTATATTCAAGCAGTCACCCATCTAAGTAATGACCAGGCTCAATTGATTCATTTGTTTGTTTAACGACATGTCAACTCCCTGTGGGTCATTTGATGCCAAAATTTAATTGAAATATTTTGAACATAATTTTATGGCTTCAACTACAGTTAAAATGTATTGTTGGCCATTTTGCTTTAAAATTAGATTGTTGGTGTTTTTATTATAAAATGTATTTTTATATTTTCATAGTGTTTTTTTGTTTGTTTTTCACTATTTGCCTATAGCTGAGATTCTAACAGGTGCTACCCCACCGGGTCAGGGTAAACCTGGAAGCAACAGCAATTAAGAGGTGGTTCCACACCCCTCAATACCTCCAATCTCCCAATCAGAGGTCTTGCTGCTGGATGACGTTTATAAACATACTCAGGACTAGATCAGGCTTCATGTTGCTTAACTTTGGTGATAGTACGAGAACTGGTGTTGTGGCAGCAAGCCACTAATTGCCCAACGATAATATGCATGAATCCACTACATTAAATATTTTTACTTTTCTGTTAGTCACAGTTTTGTGAAATGATAAATACCGTTCAGGTGTTTAATATCTGCTTTTGAATCATTCTGTTTTAAATCAACAAAAAATGTAAACAAACCGAAAATAAGGTTGTTTATTTTCTACCAAATTGGTTAACATTTAACCACAAATAACACAAATTCTGTTGATTTTATGATCATAGATTTTATGTGAATATTAATCAGCATTCAAAGAGCGTTATAAAGATATACAACTTGACCATGTTGGGAGATAGGAAAATGTTAGCATATTTCTAATGCCAAAATCTGCCATTTTGAATTTGGCCCAACTCTGTAAAACCCTTGTAACTCAGGCCACAGTCAAAAGTCCACCACAAAATTTTGTACATCTTGCCATAAGGCAGAGATATTTGTTGTCAAATTAAAAAAATAATACATTTTTTGAGAAATTAAAGGTCAAAGGTTAAAGTCAAGGTCAAATTATCTTATTTGACCTTTAAACAAAAAAAATAAATAGCTCACCTTTTCGATCCATCCAAGTACCTTAAAATGCTTTATAATTTAGCTTTGTGGGTGGAAAAACAACTGAGATATTTATATTTAAACTTTGTGACTATTTTCCAAAATTCACCTGTTTGGCAAGGGTGAAAGGGTCATATCTAAGGAACCCTTTGACTTAAAGATGTAAAATGGGTACCATTCAATTTCTATCATGAAGCTCTTTGGGTGTACCAAATTTGGGAAAAATCTGTGTCGGTGATGGTCAGACCCTTGTTGACTTGCCATGTCTCTTTTACATTTGAAGGGAATTTATTTTATTTAAAATAGGAGAAGACTTGAAAAGTAATCCTGAGACCAAATTTTCTGACTACCCTCAGTAAAATACCAGACCTTGTTCTTTCCCAGGGTAATTGTTAAAGTATTAAAATAGTAACCATGTCTACTTAAAGGAGATTTATAGTTGAATAAGGGAATTAAATAGCGTTAATATTTCAATGCTTGCTCACATTCATTTCACAACATCTGCGTACACTTACCGCCTTTCCCTTGAAGAAGGTCGAGACCTTCTTGCATGCTGCCTCTCTCGAGATCGGCTCCTCCGGTCCCTTTCTCTACTGTGTGACCGTTTCCGTTCTCTGGATCTGGATCTGCGCGAACGTCGAGATCTGTCCGGACTCCTTGACCGACTACGATGTCTCCTTTCATGAGACCTGCTCCGTGAGCGACGTCTATAGGATCTGAAACACAAAAAGACAGCATTAAATCAGTCACATACAGGAGTAAAGAAAAATACTGAAGGGAACAATATCTTAACATGTTTGTACCTACCTACCTAGGGTATGCATAATGCTTCTATATAGCAATGCTACCGTCACAAATTATCTTACTGCTCATTAATCTATCAGTGATTCTAATAGGATTGTAAAACTATGTCAGGGAAATAAACAAGGCCAAAATATCAGGCTTAATTGCCACAACCAGTATTTAGCCACAGACAACTTTTCGCACAATCAAGATATAGAACAATTGAAGATTTAAAGTAAAGATCAGCAGAGAAGAACAAAGCAGAAAAGCAATATGTTTCTCCCAAGGAATATTGTCTTTGGAAAAGTTTTTGCACAGATTAAATTATTTTTATTACTTCAAGCTGATTCAAAGTCATAAATAGATATGTTGTTCTATAAAACCGTAAAAATTTTTTATGGTTTACCATCATCTGAATTGTTAAAAAGATTCACCTATTTGACATTAGGTTGCTCTGAAAATAATGTCTGATTTTAGAATTAAGTTTCATTCCAGAATTAATGTATTCAAAGCAGCCAAAATAGGAACCCTGAAAATCTATAGATTTCTGCCATTGAGTTACAATTTATGCCTTTTGCGATAAAACACTAAAGATTCGGATGCCAAGAAATCTTTGAATGCAGTTTTTGAATCTTCGTTGCAATGGAATGTATTTTGGCTTTAAAACAATTGTCAAGGTGCTTGAAACAATGGTTATCAGTGACCAAGGGTATGGGATAGGTGTGACAAAGTTTTGTATCCCAAGAGGATTCATACCTTTCCCAAGGGTATTAGCACGTAAGTGAATGTAATGGATTCAACTGGAATTCGAACCCAGCACTCAGATTCCTCAATCCAAGCTGTTATCCATTACTCCACCGTGCCTCCTTCATGGGATGTTCAGGTGGCTTAAATGTTATCAACACAGAAAATGAAATCAGCAAGCCATTTACTTTTTACTATTGCCTTTAGCAAAAGGCATGAACCTATCTTTTTTTCACACCATCTATGGGCAAAAGAACAGGTGAAATTAAACTCTCTAGCCTTGGTTGGTAACCAGTATAGGAGAATTTTGAATTTCAAACCATGGAGAAGATAACAGGAAACCAGTCTTTCTTAAGAACAATCATGGTTATTGCATAGTTTTCAGATATTAAAAAAGGAAGCTGTGGAGAGTCACGATCATCAACATCTTGAAAGTAGTTATAAAAGATAAAAATCAAGAGTCTGTGCTTTTCTCAAATGCAGCAAGAAACTTTTGATACTCGGAATTGTAAACTGTCAGGGTAGGGACGTTGGATGCAGTTCAAGAATTTCAGGACAGAATTTGCATTTGATAATGGTTGGAGAGTATTGAAAGATGAAAGAATGATGACATGGCGTTTCCTTTTAAAAAGCTGCACAGTGCAACGGTGAAAATGTGCGATACCCAACCAAGATAAAAAAGAGCTTTTATCATGAAAAGACAAAAGCTTAGATAAGTGGAAAATTATTTGTGAAGAGAGAAAAAGAAGAAAATTAATGGGTGAAAAATTGGGTTACCCTGGTAAGCCCAAAGCAAGCCATAATGAAGTGAAGAGAAATAGGAACGAGGGAGGCTAGATAAGAATGTAGATATATCTGTGGCTATACAGTAGGTACCTCCATTGTATAAACCTAAGGTTTAAAATAAATTTAAAAAAATGAAAAAGCTTTCTTGAAGCATTCTTTTTCACATAAATTGACAACTAAATGGTTAAATTTACTACCTTTGTCAGCAAAATAATCTGGTGTATTTCAAATAGAAATTATATTGATTGGAATCTCGACTTTTTGGTTGCTTTCACAAAATCATTTAAAATTGTCCATTTTTGACACATTTGTAAACAAAGGTTAATTCTTGGTTTTATATATCTTCCAAAAGTAAAATATACTTTTCTGAAACTTTATCTAAGGAATATTAGCTGATTTAAAGTATAAGTAATCTGATTTGAAAAAAAAAAATTATTTACTTTAAGTTTAAAATAACAGAGAAATGGATTTTTAAAACAAACAGTAGCAGTGATTTAAGTGCTTTTCATTGCCCGTCAATCAATTAACAAATGCGGGAAGATGTTGATATATTTATTTCTTGTGCTATGAAGACTTTATCTATTAAAATATAATTTAAGAAAACGACAGGTGAGTGTCTTTTTTATATAATTTTTAAGTACTCAGTAATCTTAAAGATGCTGGAAAATATTCCTCATAATCTATTTTAAAGAATCTTTAGTTCATTGCTCTTATTTTTTGATAATGTTGTGTATGGTCGACCATTGTCGGGATTGTTATATAATATTTTATATACATAAAAAAAAAAAAAATGGTTTTAAAAATCTTGGTGCAAAATACTTTGTATTAAGGTTTTCAATTTTTGATTTATAAATAGTTTTCACTTAGCAATATTACTGAACTGGATTAAAGTAATGCAGAATTTAAACCCATTTATATATTACAAATTAAAAAAAAAAAGTAAATAATTCTTGTAAAAATCCATTATTCAGGAAAAAAGAATTCTTCTTAAGACAATAGTGTCCTTAATAAATGTAGATTTATTGCATTTTTTTAATTTTGAGATTGAAATTTAATTTCTCAAAATTTTATGAAATTAAGTGGTG
>OZ038513.1:6096389-6151389 GCA_964036315.1 Acanthosepion esculentum | reverse complement strand
CTTACCCAGGACACGGATGTAGTTTATCGTCATACCCAGGATGCGTCTAGAATAGGAAATTCAGGTGGACTTAACATAATGGCAAAAAGAAATTTGTAAAATAAATTTCTTGTTGAAAATGTTGTTTATACAGAAATTTTATAAAAAGAAAACTTCTATTACAACTTCCATTTCCCCGTCTGTAGGACAGGTATTTGGTTAGTAATTTAAATTTATGGATAGGTTTGTTCATATTTCTGAAAGTTTATAACTTGAATGTTTGTAAAAGTGGGGAGTGCTTTTACGTGTGCTAAGATTCTTTAAGAGACACAGTTTTTGAAAGAGGAAAACAATTTTGTAAACTGTTGAAAGCAGACAATGCGAGTGGAAATAATTGCAGTAACAAATGGAAGGTGGCCTTGACAGCAATTTAAGGAGGAGAATTTGTCTGGGAATTTGGCATTTAAAGAATGAAAGATAAATTTGAGCATTAAAAGAGAAAAAGAAAAAATTGCTGGCTAATTTAATCCAAGTTTTACTCATCATCAGCCTCATCTCCCGAAGATCGGAGATTATGCCTTTTTGTAAATTTCATGTTAAAAAGAGTGAACAGTCTTGCTTAGGAAAAAAAAAAAAAAAAAAAAAAAAAAAAAAAGTAATCAGTCAAATAAAAAATTTTGGTAAAAATCTATCTTTCAGTTTTTTTGTATTTTTTTTTTGTCACCAAAACCTTGCTGAAGAGAGTATTCTCCTTGAGAGTTGGTGGCACCCAAGTCCAGGACACTTCAGCAAAAAGTGTTTCTCCAAAGTACCTAAGATTGGTGCCCCGGATTGATGACACCAGACCCCAGGCTCGACTGGAATAACAAATGCAATAATAGTGCGTTTTAGTATAGAGGTCAATGTGGTATAAATCACAGGGCAGGGGTCGAGTTAGTCACACATTAGAGTTTGACTTAATTACAAAGAAACACACATAGACAAAGCATATTTATTCAATTTAAAAAAAAAGAAAAAGAAAAAAAAAAGAAAAATTTTGAATCATTACAAGAAACGTTTTTTCTATTCAGATTTTGTTAACACTCATCGGATTGCTTAAGGAATAATGCAGTCAGACCAAGAGAAGATATAGCACCGAAAAAGCAAAAAAACAATCTGGATATATAACAAGTGAAAACTATTTGATTTTCTTGTGTATTGACATCCACATGCATAATACAATTTTTTGGCATTGTGGGAGTGCTTTCAAAAAAGACACAATTTTTCATGAATCTTGAGTTCATAGTGAACAAGTATGTTTTGTTGGCCATAGCTGACTTCAGGCCAACTCACAAATGTAGCTATATCTCTGTTTCTTACTGAAAGTTAAATCAACAAACTTTTCACCAAGAGAAAGTTTTGCTGGTAGTAATAAATAGCACAACGCATATAGTTTGTATTGTCTACTTTTATTGTCCTTAATAAGGAAATTCTGTTAGTGACAGAGAGGATGAGTGTTGTAACTTAGGGAAGGTTACTGAATAGAATAATCACACGAAGGTTGGTAATGAATGATAATACTTAGAACAACACATATAAGATTCGCCAGCGGCGTGTAGAAGTAGTAGTCAACTGCTAGAAGTGAGTCAAGTGAATTCTACAATGAATCTCCAACTGCAGACCAACATACAGTATTTACTACAGTATTTATGGGAATGGGGGCATACCCATTATCGTTTGTAGGTATGCTACAACAGAGAGAAATTCCCCTATCCTAACATTGCAGGCACATATCCTACATGGCAAAAGTTCTCACTGGAGAATTTGGGAGAGAGAAATGATTAAAAAAAAAAAAAATCTTGCCTTCTCACTGGTTGCAGATTTGTCCATTCATGGGCCAATGAAAAGGCACTGCCACATTCTATTTCTTTTTGGGGTGGGCTTTTGTGACCCTGTCAAATATATTGTATTTCAGAAATACATTTCCAACAACCTTTGTGGCTGTTTATTAGATTTTCTCATTTCTTTGTAATCTTTAACCCATAATAATTCTTCTCTATTTTACAAACACAATGTTACGCAAACAAAATTGTGATTTTTCTCCTTCTTCTATGCAACCATAGAATCCAAATCAGGTAATCAAAAACAGGTATTGTTCCTGGTATCTATTGCCATTTGCTAAAACCTTTCATTGTCTCATTGCAGATTTACTTGAAGGCCATGCAAAGATGAGGCTAATGAAAATATTAAGAAATAATGATTTTATTGAAAACAAGACTGTTTTTTTACTGCCAAGACAGAGGCATGATCAGTCTCTATCTTAATAGAATTGCAAAAAAAAAAAAAAACAAAAAAAAAACATGAGTGTAAACAACCCGAACAAAGAAAATTTCTCAGATGATTCAAAATTATCCTTTCTGACTTGGCAATAAAGTCAAATAAATGAATCTCAATGATTTTATAATATACACAGTATGTCTTCACAATTGGTAATGGCATTTAAAGTCAGAATCAGAGAAATTAATCAGTTTCATAAAAAAGAATAAATGCTTCAATAAAACTTAGAAAAAGATAAAGAAAAAAAACAAAAACGTATTTGGTGCTTGTTTTTAAGTTTTGCCAGAAGTTTTTCATTGTTATGTCTTGCTATTTAGACTAGCATCCTCATCACGGTTATTTTACTAACAACGTTTTGACCATTGTGTCCTCCAGCCATCTTCAGTTGTCTGTTGTTATACGGGTAACTTTCTTGGAATTTCAAACTGAGCCCTTTATTCACTTCATAGGGATAGAGTGTTCTCATTCTGATTTTCATACTTAGGGGAGATAACTTATAACTGTTAAACAATCACTAGATACATCACCTTTGAATTGCTTATCCATTTTTTTTGTTTTGTTTTTCCACTGAAACAGAGCATGTGTGACTTCTGTCTCTATTTCCAAGATGCGGCAGTGTAACCTTTTCTGCTATTTACATTGTTCAAACTGATGTCTGAACAATGTAAGTATGGTGAATATGAAAACCATTAATACAGAGGGCCAAAGACAAACAACAATAACAACAAAAAGTTGTAATATGAGCACTGGTAAAAAATTCTTACTGAGACATTAGGTTCTTAAGTCCCAAAAATTCTCTTACCAAGGACAGTAGATAAAAGCGTTAGTTGATTCATCCAATCCCTAGCCTCAGCAGAGAGAACAAAAACTTGGAGAGTTGAGGTATCAGGAAAAATTAACTAAAAACCTGATATATCCAAAAGGGCGTGTCACATGGAATTAGACCAATCTATTCCCATGGACAAAATTCCAACAAATATCACCCGAAGAAGGCCAGAGTGTACAATGACCGAAACGTTAAGAATGTGACAATAAAGATGAGGACAACAGTCTGAACAATGTAACGTATAAATAGGCAGTGATTCCTAAACAGTGTGGTGGGACTTCTAGGTGAGGCGGAAGGGGATAGCAGGTGAGGCGGAATGATTGAAAGACAATCAAAGATTTAGAAATAGTTTCAAAAAATTCAAATGCCAGAAATAAATATAATTTCAAAATTTAAAATATTATTATGGATTCCCTGTAATTGCATGCATGGGTCCCAATATAAATAGGTATAAATAATTATTGAACAATTTTATCATTGTGATATTTTTTGCATCCTATCAAGTATTAAGAATATACTAACTAGTGTCTGCAAATTGGAGGAGAGAGTTATTAATGATAATGTTCTGACATTGAATTTTTATGGTTATCTCCCTGTATATCTGGACCTTCATTGCTGTAGGGCCGCTTGTGTCTTTTCACCGGGATCACCAGGACTTCGCTTTGGTGAGGGGCTGAATAAATTTTCATTCCGAAAATGCAGCCCCAGAGAAAAAAAGTTTGGGAACAACTGAAATAGAGTATGCAACATTTCAACACTACCAGACCCAGGGATTGAACTCGTAGAGAACAAGATATGTTTTAACCAGTTGTTTAATCCACTAGGCCATGTCCCAAAAGTTATTAAGTCTTGTTCAGTGAAAGAAACAGACAAGCAACACAAATATGAATAAGACTGGTGAGTACTGGAATGAAATATATCCTATAAGTGTGGAAAATGGAATGAGAACACTTTATTTCCGTGGGTTGAATAAAGGATTCTATTCAAAATTCTATGATGATACACACTTAAAGAAAGCCCGCCCAAGGATACGAGAGTCAAAATGTTGTATAACAACTGATGAGTACAATAGTCTGAATAGAAAGGAATATAAGGGTACTTTCGGTGTTATAAGTAACTTACTTATTAGCGTAGATTGTAATGTTAAGTGACTAAATTACAAGCCTCAGTTATTATCCTTAAATGTTACATTTTGAAAGCAAGACCAATTATTTAAATGAAGTGTCCAAAACGTTCAGTGTGGGATGGTGATGGAAAGAATCTTACCAAATTATAAACTGTGGAGAGACTTTCTGTGCAGATTGAACGAAAGAGAATCAGTACACAAAGACAATGGGCCTATTCTAACATTTATTCTTTATTAGGAAAGTGTTTAATAAACTTTCAGCGTAGAACTGTAGCTGCTTTTAACAAATAAATTCTGTCCATATTTTGTGGCATTATATATATTATTACTATAAGCATTATATTTAGTGGGTACATCTCTTCTGAGGAGTTCGGTTCATAACAATTAATGTCGTTTGTCTGAAAATTGTCAACACCAAAAATGGTTAAATCAAATTTTAATTTCGTCAAATGGTTCATTTCACTGAAAAACCAAAAGTTAGAAAATTAAAAGGGAGATAACTGCTATATTTGAGTGGCACTTAAAATTATTTATTGTTTAAAAGTTACACCCATTAATTTGATTATTGCTTATATACGATAATAAATGATTGACAACAAGTCAGTTTGCTTAAAAGCATTATTTAATATTGAAATCAGTTAAAGCAAGGAAATTGATTTTCTTTTTTGGGAGGGCAATGAAAATAAAGTATAAATAAAAAAATACAATGATTAAAATATAATTATTAAAATAAAGAGAGTAAAATTAATTAATGCAGGAAACTTTTTAAATATTTAATTTATTTACACAGTTATTTTGAACAGAACAAATATTTAAATGGGTTTGTTTTTCATTATATTTTACTCATTTTTAAATATTTTAAAATTAAACCAATATTTTAAGCAACATTATTACATTGAATGAAGAAGAGCTTGGGGATGAATTTATGAAATAAAAGTATTCATTATCATAAATAAAAAAAAGAAAAATTTTTTTTATTCAGATTTCAAAGTTATCATCCTTTAATTTTCTAACTTTTGATGAAATGAAGAATTGATTTCGGTGAAGCCAATTTTCAGCTATGATTGGCCCCTGCTGTTTTTTTTTTTGTTTTTAAAACAGTCAAATTGACACCTATCCAGGACAATCAAAGAAAGTGTGCATATGTCAATGTCAATTTCATTGTTTGAAAAAGAAAGAAAAAAAAAAAAGCATACGTGGGGAATGCCTACCCAGAAAGTATACCCACTACTTATAGTAATAAGAAATAATGTCAAATTTTAAAAAATCCATATATATATATTTATATATATATATATATATATATATATATATATATATATATATATATATATGGTGTCCATAAAGTTTGTGTGCACTTTAAAGAATTTATAACTTTATTTGTATTTGCGATAGAAATAATCTGTAAAAAGGATTAGAAAGAAGTAAATCTATATTTTTTAAGTTTTTATTGAAATTTTATTTAAGTTTCCACATGTCCTCCATCATTAGCAATACAAAGGGTAATACGATTTTGCAGTTCACGGAAAACATTTACCAACATTTACAGTAATGCCTGAAATCACATTAGTTATTTTAGCTATACTTAAAACTAGGTACATTAAACTATATAACATTTTTTTACAGATTATTTACAAATAAAGTTATAAATTTTTCAAAGTGCACACAAACTTTTTGGACATCCTGTATATATATATATATATATATATATATATAAGCATTGCCTCGATTAATGAGTGTTTGATTAGTGCACTTTTATTTTTGTATACCAAACATTTGATTAGCGTGGTAAAACATTCTTCAGTTTAACCATAATTATTGAAAATTGATTTTTTTTTAATAATTTACAATTTACACATTAGCTGCACTAATCAAAGGATTCCTTTATATATATATATATATACATATATATATATATATATATATGTGTGTGTGTGTGTGTGATATAGGTAGAGGTGCTGACAGATTCAGAAATAACATTAAGTATTGATATGTAAATGATACAAATTAAAATATAAGAACATTTTTTTTTAAAAGTGTAAAGAACGGCAAAATAAGTGTGTACGCACATATACAGAAGGTAAGAAGGTAAACATATAATGAAGAATATTTAAAGCAGGTACAATTTGATGTCAAGATTTTAATATGTAGAATTACCAGAATGATGTTAAATAGACAATGTAGATTTAAATGTTAAAGGGAAAAATGTAGAATGTAAAAACAAAACAGAAACAAAATGAAAGTAATGTTCAGTTGTAACATTCTGAAAAATATGAGAACAGAGGTTGAAGATCTGGAAGATGTCCAGGAAAATGCAACTACTATGTTGAGTTACAGGTAATTTCTGTTTTTGGGAACCAACTGTAATATTCTAAAGTATAATGTTGATAAACAAAAACAGAAATAATTCATGACTCAACTTAATACATAAGACAAGTGATAGCATTAAAGAAATATAAAAAAATTAAATTAATCTTATAACCATAAGGTGGAAAGAATTTGACAAAATCCCCTTTGCCTAAATGCTTAAAATGTAAAATATTTAATGAAGGTATAATGCCAGCTGATGATGTACAGATAAAAAACAAGAAAAATAATAAAACCCTTGAAAACAAAACAATAATCAATGAAGAGAATATGGGGAGAGAGAGAGAAAAAGGTCAATATAGCTCAGGGATGGGACGAAGATAAAAATATGCTAGAAATGATTAAAAGAAGAAAATGGAGGTGGGATAGACATAGCAAAGAGAAAAGATAACAGATGGAGCAAAAGGTTGCTTGATTAGTGCCCAATGGGTAATAAATGTAGTAGGAAAAGACAAGACAGAAAATGGAGAAAGGAGACAGAAGGGTTTACTTGTAAGACATGGCAGAGAATAGTATAGTCATCTTTTATAAATTCATGGAAGGCTAAATTCTGTCTGTGTGTCCCCAACTTACATTAGCAGAACAAGACAGCAAACACTATTACCATTGCCTTTTATATATATATATATATATATATATATATATATATATATATATATAAGGTGTTCCAATAACTTGGACTATTTTTAAATGTGAATTAAGTTTAAGCATCTAATGATTTTTTTCTTTCAGATTTAACAACTTAAGTCTTTCGCAATTTCAACCATGGAAAGATTAACAATCAAACAACATGTTAAAGTTCCAAGAGTGTAATTGGAAAAATTGTTTGTAAATTCAAACAAACTGGATCGGTGGCAGATGTGGAAAGACCATCATGTGCTCGTTTGCGACATTCAGCTGAAAACATTGCTGCAGTGCATGAGAATGTGGCCCAAAATCCAGACACCTCTATTTGTCATTGTGCACAGGGATTGAACCTCTCCACAAGAACATTACATTGTTTCCAATTGCATTCTCGGTTGGCCGATTATGTTAACAAATGTGAAGCAATTGACTCAATGTATTTGTTCCATCTCAGGTCAGCAGTCAGCGTGAGACCGAGCAGCTGCAGATAGGAGCTCTCGAGAAGTTGAGCTTCAGACATTCTAATGGGATGCAGGGATGGATCCCTGTGGTGATTAATAGAGAGCAGTTTTGTTTTTGAGGCGTTAAAGTTAACTAGCCAATTCCTGCCCCAGTTCACAACCGATTGGATGTCCTTTTCGAGACGAACGGCCAGGTTAATTTTGTCAGTGACACTAGATTTGTTTTTGAGACAGGAGTAAATTGTGGTGTCGTCCGTGTAGATGCCAACTTGGGAGTCTATGGTGTCAGAAAGATCATTTATGAAGATAAAGAATAGAGTAGGGCCTAGGATGGAGCCTTGAGGAACACCTGCATTCATGGGATAGGAGCTGGAGATTTAAAATTGGTCTGAGTTATTGGAACCCTTTTATATTACTAACAAATGACATTTACAATGTTAGCAGTAACATTAAATTTGCATAACAATTTTTAAAAGGATATCTTAATAAATATATCTTTTGTGTTATTTATTTTCAATTCAAATTTTTAAAAACTGTGATACTATAGAAACCCACATAGAAAGGGAAGAGGTGATTTTATTTTAAAATTCAGTATTCTAAGCAACATCCACTTTTGAATGAGGAAAAATGATAAGTAAAAGGATTTTTGGAGATCAAGTGACAACAAAACCGGAAATAAGCTATATCTGGATGCTGGTCTATATGAACAGCCATGCTTGGGATAGGCGAGAGTACTGGGCTGCACTTGGCGGGTGATGGATGTGTCCATGTTGGGTTTCTGAAGCCTCCATTTTGTATTGCCAGCCACCATGTCAGGATGAGTAGATGGGTGAAGGGTTGGTAAGGGGAAGAGCTGACGTAGCAGAAGTTGCCCCAAGTATCACAACTGGCCCAATGGATAAAAGCGTTAGTTGAAGTAATCCAGTGACTTGGCCAAAACAGTTGTGAGTTCAATACCTGGCCACAGTAGAGGGGGGGAAAAAAACTTGGAGATTTGAGTTACTAAAGGGAATTAACTGTAACCGAGATACCCAGAAAAGGCATGGCATGTGGAACTAGAACAATCTACCCTAGTGGACAAAATAAAGGGTTTGGTTCAAAATTCCGACGTATATCACCTGAAGAAGGCTGGGGTGTACAATGGACAAAATATTGTGAATGTGATGATAAAGAGGAGGACAACAGTTGCGAACAATGTCAATAGTTTAAATAGTTACAATACCTCATCTCAGAAATATAGACAGATCCTGAAGAAGGGTGGAGTATACAACGGCCGAAATGTAGTGAATATGACAATAAAGATGAGGACAATAGTCCTAACAATGTCAATAGTTTAAATAGTTACAATACCTCATCTCAGAAATATAGACAGATATTTAAGATTAACTATAATCTCATGTCACTCTTCTTTATTTTTATGTCTTTTCATTCTGACTTATCATTGAATCTTTCACTCATTGTCCTCTAGCCTCTGTCTGTCCGTCCGTCTTTCATCTCCATCCCTTCATCCATCTTGAGATATGGGAAATGAAAAATGAAAACCTGGTGGTGACTTCTAAGCCCTATTTAAACAAGACCTGATGTCACATGTGTCATCCTTTCATAATATAGTCACCTAGACCAATTCTGGTCGTATCATGAAGTCCTGGTTGTAAGTATGGAAACCTATATATGCAACAAACATGGAAACGGAAATATTAATTATATTTCATTGTAATATTACAATATGTCTACCTCCACCCTGCGCTTTCATGGGATTTTCTTTAAATTTTTCTTATTGTGTCCCTTTCTACTGTCCTAACCTCTTTACCCCTCGTGCTTCTCTCTCAGTTTATTAATTCATTCCTGTTTAATATGATGTAGTTTTAGTTTTTTCAGCCAGAAAGTGTAAATAATTGCATCTGAGAAGGGTAGAGGGATTGGACAGATACTACACTCTATTCTAAAGTAGAAAAGTAGACAAGCTATCCATACAAACAAGCAGATTAATAATATAAAATTTTTGGCAAGAAAGCAGAATCGATTCTACTTCAGAGGGCTGGGGATTGGACAGATACTACACTCTGATTCTAGATTGATTGATTTTTTATGGCTTACCAACCTTTTGCGTGGTATTTAAAATGAGGAGAAAATATTTTTAGATTCTAAGAAGTTTTGGGAGGTAATAATGATTTAGTGATATAAGTCTTACTAATTAACCTATAGTTCGGAGGGAAGAGGTGGATTCATGCCTTTCCGAAAGATATTTTAAATTGTACCCTGTATTTAAACGGGGGGGGGGGTCTCATCCCATTGTCCATGTCTAAGGATATTTTGGCCTGTTCTTAATTAAAATAGGCCAGTCTGTGCGAGTTCCCCCCGAGGCTGAGTAAGTACTACCTGGCCCTGGGATTGAACTCACAATTACTATACCACAAAATTCATGAACCAATGCAATAATTAAGTAGTACTAAAAAAGAACAAGAACAATCAACACCTCCCCATCCTATGGATTAAACAAAGGGTTCAGTTTGGAATTCCCTGGTGACAATATTAGCCATTTCCTGATAAGGAGACATTACTAATTTATTGACCGAGCAGTCAATGCTACTTTTGGTTGAAATTTATAAAAATCTTTCTATTAAAACAATTTTTCAGGAAAATAGGTTTCTCAAGTCCAGTAGCTGTTATCACTCTTTCCAGTATTGATGGGCCGTTTCCTTCCTAACCTTTTGTTTGTAGTAGTCGGGAATGTCAACATCTTGATTATGTCATTATTTTCCCTTCCACTTATAAAATCTTTCTCTTAAAACAATTTTTCAGGAAAATAGGTTTCTCAAGTCCAGTAGCTGTTATCACTCTTTCCAGTATTGATGGGCCATTTCCTTCCTAACCTTTTATTTGATGTAGTCTGATTATGTCATTATTTTCCCTTCGAGTTACATTCATTTAAATTGTTGTTGCTGTTGAAAGTCCTCAAGCGATGTGGTTTCTATTATTTGGTACAGATCTTTGTGATTCTGTAGCACCAGTCCGTGAGGTTTGAAGAAGGATAGTCTTTACCTAGACCCACAGATTTTACTTGCTCAAAGCCAATTTTAGTCACTGATCTTAGGAATTGGTTGTAAACAGCTGATAGTTTAGATATTTCTGAAGGATTTTGGTGCTGTGAATGCTGTCCATATGGAAGTCTTGATCTGATGACGTTATTTAAGAACATGACTGGAGTTTTTAGGTTAATGCTTTGGTTTTGTAGCAATTTGAGGTATTGTGTGAAACTACCCTTAATGCAGCCTATTTTATATTCAATTTCCTTTTCTCTTATACTAAATTTATTATAAAGGATCCATACACTGAGGTATCTGAAGTGTTTAGTATTTACTAATTTCACACCCAGAATTTTTATGATGACAAAGGTTACCTGGATTGAGAAAAACCTGAAGATAATAACAACAACAAAGATGAGGATGTTAGTCCTAATGTAAATAATGATAACTCCTCATTCCAGAAATTCAAAAAGAAATATAAACTTGGATTTATATTTTATGCAAGCACTTTAAAGATGTTAAGATTAGAGGTAAATTAAAAGTTTTTTTGAAACTATGGTGATGTCATGTAATAAATATTATCTGACATTTTTTAATTCAGTTTGGATTAAATGCTTAACAGGATTATCTTGAAGGCAAAAAACAACTGTCAATAGAAACAGCTGTTTTATTGAAATTAGTTATATGACGATCATTTTCTTAATATGTGACAAAACATTGATCTGCTAAACAAGGCTAAAGACTTGACCTTTTTTCATCATTGTCCCAAAAACTGTCTTAAAAAATAACTTTAATCATCACAATAAAATTTTAAACTGTCACAAAATCAAGTTGTTTTTATTTTTAAATTTTGTTACCATTTATAATTGTTTGTAACATAATAAAAAGACCTATTAAAATGTTTAGGAAATAAATATGCTAACCCACAAAATCTCCTAAGCTGGCCGAACATAGACTAGATTACAAGATGGGAATCAGTAATATGGAGTGCTAGGGAAAAACAATAACAAATTGTAATATGAGCCCTGGAAAAAAACTAAAATTGAGACATTAGATTTATAACTCCCAAAAATTCATACACATATTCATAAGCATTGGTTAAAGTAATCCAGTGACTTGACCCAAAAGAGTTGTGAGTTCAATACTGGCTACAGCAGAGGTGAACAGAAACTTGGAGAGATAACTGATACCGAGATATTCGGAAGAGGCATGGCATGTGGAACTAGAACAACGTACACCAGTGGATGAAATAAAAGGTTCAGTTTGAGATTCCAATCACCTGAGGAAGGCTGGCGCGTACAATGGCTAAAACGCTGTGAATATGGCAACAAAGATGAGGACAACAGTCTAAACGATGTGAATAGAGTAAATAGTTACAATACTTCATCTCAGAAATATAAACAGATCCTGAAGAAGGCCAGAGCATACAACAACCGAATCGCCGTGAATATAACAATAGAAATGAGGACAACAGTCCGCACATTACAATACCTCATCTCAGAAATATAGACAGATATGAATATTCATTTAGATCTGTTCCCATCTTTAAATTTTGGTCTGCATTCTCAGCAGCCACTACTTCACCATTTATTCACTGCTTTCCCTGGGGTCATGTTACCGAGCAGAAGGGCAATGGATGGAGATTTGTAGGGGGCAGTTGAGTTTTTTATAAGTAGAAAACATAGCGTATAAATGTTTTTTAAGCAAAAAATGACAAAAGCTATGAAACTTTTTGCTTTGTTTATAAAAGCAAAATCCGTTCTTACAATTAGATCCTAATGTTTTTCGTATCTCGAGAAAAGACAAACATTTAAATTTAAGTTTTTCAATCTTCATTTTTCATTTGCCAGTTTAAGAAGTCTTGGCCAGGTTTCATTTCTTAAAATGCCTGTCACTCTTGGGAAGAAATAAGGATTTTAAAATTTTTTATTTTAAGAAATTAGTTGCTCTTAGCAGTAGGCATCCATTTATCCCATGAAATAATGGTAGCACCCTCTCTCCTTTTGCGAACAATGTTTGGAGTGACTTAATGGATCAAGTTTTGCATGGCACCCTTTTCCACAAGTGTGACAGATGAAGCTGGAATGTGGAATGAAGGTCTGACATTACTCTCTGCTCGCTTCCTCTGTTCTCTTTTAATCTCCAATGATTGGTTTTGCCATTTTGCAGTCTTCGTGTGACTCCTCCTTGAACAGCATGGCACCTTAAGCTAAAATATTATCTATTGAGTTAGAATTAAAGTCTCCAAAGGTTTTCTTAAAAATCAACCTTAAAATTTGGGAAGTATCAAATCTTTTTTGATCTGTAGCCCAAATTGGTGAAAACCACCCACAGGAGATCCTTCTTATGTTTCTAATTTAACGCATCTAGAAGATTTTGTCCGTTACATTGATGCCATAATGGATCTGTTCAATATGAACCTTCTTCATCAGCCAGATTGATTTTTACATTTTAAACAATTTTTGCATCCAAAACACTGAGTTACATGCAGGGTTGGATCATCCTTTAGGCCAGTATACGCTGCAGCCTAGGGCTGGATCACCCTTTAGGACAGTATACGCTGCAGCCTAGGGCCCACGGCTGGATCATCCTTTAGGCCAGTATACGCTGCAGCCTAGGGCCCACGGCTGGATCATCCTTTAGGCCAGTATACGCTGCAGCCTAGGGCCCACGGCTGGATCATCCTTTAGGCCAGTATACGCTGCAGCCTAGGGCCCACGGCTGGATCATCCTTTAGGCCAGTATAGACTGCAGCCTTGGGGCCCAGGGCTAGATCATCCTTTAGGCCAGTATACGCTGCAGCCTCGGGGTTAGGGCTGGATCATCCTTTAGGCCAGTATACGCTGCAGCCTAGGGCCCAGGGCTGGATCATCCTTTAGGCCAGTATACGCTGCAGCCTAGGGCCCAGGGCGGGATCATCCTTTAGGCCAGTATACGCTGCAGCCTAGGGCCCAGGGCGGGATCATCCTTTAGGCCAGTATACGCTGCAGCCTAGGGCCCAGGGCTGGATCATCCTTTAGGCCAGTATACGCTGCAGCCTAGGGCCCAGGGCTGGATCATCCTTTAGGCCAGTATACGCTGCAGCCTAGGGCCCAGGGCTGGATCATCCTTTAGGCCAGTATACGCTGCAGCCTAGGGCCCAGGGCTGGATCATCCTTTAGGCCAGTATACGCTGCAGCCTAGGGCCCAGGGCTGGATCATCCTTTAGGCCAGTATACGCTGCAGCCTAGGGCCCAGGGCTGGATCATCCTTTAGGCCAGTATACGCTGCAGCCTCGGGGTTAGGGCTGGATTATCCTTTAGGCCAGTATAGACTGCAGCCTATGGCTCCTCAAGCTTTTATAAAGCAATGATTTTAATTTTCTAGATGTTATAACTTCTAAATAGTTTCATAAACTGAAACGATATAAATACGACAAATTCATATTTATTTTAATTGTTCTGTTCTTATCATGATGCTTATAAAATATCTGTTTTTTTATTTTACTATGGTTATGTTGAAATCTGTTCTAATTTGGTTTGCAATAAATAGTAAAATATGGTATTTCTTAAATAATATTTTTTACTGAGAAACAAAAGATAGTTATTCAAGTTTATTTAAAGAATTTGTAATAACTTTAATTCAACCTATGTAAATGCTGTTAAAATATATCACGAGTAAAAAAAAAAAATATTCAAGTGGGATGCGGGTGTGTTAGAGTGTGACTCCCTAATTTCATTAGCCCAGGGGGCTCCAGAAGGTCACAATCTGGCCCTGATTACATCCTTTATATTTTCTATTTCTATAACTAACCTCATTCCAAACTATCCATTTTAACTGAAGCAATTCATGTGGTTAAGTGAATAAAGTGTTTAGTTATTAATCACCAAAAACATTGTTCTAGATTCCCATGATGCCAATAATGCATAACCAAAGTGTAGACTCTTTGTGAAAAGATTACAAAAGAAGCTATGAAACTAAAATGGTACTACCCAAGATTTATTCTTAAATAAAGAAATATACATGAAAGGAAAATGTTTCCCAAATAAGGAAAATTGTTCCTGATTCTTGGACTTAGCTAAACAAAATATTAAGAGATAGGAAAATTTTTCGTAAAAAACAACTGCTCAACTGTTATACAAGTTCTCCTATCCTGCTGGTCAATTTTCTCAGAGATGAAGAGAAAAACAAAAGAGATGTGGTACTACAGAAGGATGCTGAGAATATCATGGAGAGAGCATGTGAGTAAGAAGAAAGTTTTTAAGGAATGATGAAAACAAAAAGGACCCTTCTACCTAGAACCAGAAAGAGATAGTCGAAATTTCTGGGACTTACAGTGAAGAAAAGGGGCTTGGAGTATTTGTCACTCACAAGGTGTACTGAAAGCAAGAGAGGCAGAGAAAAGCATTGAGTAAGCTGCTTAATGAGAGTGTAAATGGATGGCCGAACAGAAACCAAGAAAGAGACAAACAATTCTTAGAGTTTTGAAGTAAAGGAAATTGTAGAGAGCCATCTCCACTCACGTCCTGAAGGGACACAGCACAAAAGAATTTGATAGGCTCCAGATATAACACCATTTATTTTTCATCACATTATATTATTTTTTTAAATGTTTCAAATTCTTTGGTTTATAGGCATATCATATTGAAACACTGCTTCCTATAAAATCATCAAAGTTAAACAACGCCAAACCTCGTTAGTACCTAGATGGGTGACCACCTGTAAATACCACTGCTGTAAACTTGGATGTGCTGGTGGTGTAATGGATAATGGCTCAAAATTGTTACTCAGAGAGCTGAGTTTCAATTCCAGTTAGATTCACTATATTCACTTACATGTAAATATCCAAGAGAAAGGTATGAATCCACCTCATCTCCCCTCAGCTATAGGTTAATTAGTAAAACTTGTATCATTAAGCCAATATTATCTCAAAAAAAAAATTCTTACAATCTAAAATTATTTTCTGGCTTTAAATAACCTTAAAAGGTTGATAAGCCATAGAAAACGAATGAATCAATCAATGTAATACTGATTAGCGACACAGGCAGGTCTTTTAGATTTATTTACATTCTCTGGAATATAAATTTATAGAAACTACTGTGACCACAAAGTGAGGGATCGGTTTATATATTGATTGTAATATAGAATTGATCCCCCACTTTATATCCACATTATAATTTCTTGTTTATCAAATTCTGATTGGGTATGAATCCACCTCTTCTCCCTCCATCTATAGGTTAATTAGCAAGACTTGTATCATTAAATCATTATATCCAAAAAAAAAAAAAAAAATTCTTACAATCTAAAATTATTTTCTGCTTTTAAATAACCTGCAAAAGGGTTGATAATTCATAGAAAATAAATGAATCAATCCAAGTCCTTTTATGATTTGAATGATCATGGCTCGCCCCAAGTTCCTGTCTTTTGTTGTTCTAATTTAAGTAATTTTTGACCCATTACTATTTCTATTTGTCCTTGTTCTGCCATCCACTCACACAAACTCATTAAGTAGCTTACTGTTTCTCCTTGCTTCTTTCGTCTTAATATGTCATGTGAGTATCAGATTCTCCAAGCCCTCTTTCCTCATTATGTGTCTCAGATATTTCAGTTGTTGTTCCAGTTTTTCTTAAGACTTCTTCGTTACTCACATATTCTGTCTATGCTATTCTTAGCATTTGATGGTAGAACCATATCTTTTTTGATTCAAGCCTCGTCTTCATGAGTGAGGATATTGTCCAGTATTTGCAGCCAGATAGAAGATTAGACATTACAGTTTGGCATCGCTTTGCGTTTCTAATGATATTTTCATATGTCTTAATTCAGTGATTTTTTATTATTTTTATTCGCTTGAGCTAGCTCGGACATTCACAAGTTCATCACGGTCCTGCATCAAGGCTGGAAGGTCATTAGGGTTGCATTATGTGCCCTAATGTAATTGGTCAATGTAGGTGATTGCTGGGCGAGCAACCCATCTTGCTAGGTGTCCAGAGCAATAGATCACTCGAAGGTACTTGTTTTGCTTGTCAGCCATTCTGTGTTATGTAAGATTGTAGAAATATCAGGGATTGGTCCATGGGGCTGTGATTTAGATGGCTTTTGTCACCAAGAGATATTAAATATAACTCTCAGCATCCAAGTGCAGGTTCCATCAAGCTCTTAGACTCTAAGGTTAATTTCAGTTAAGGCCTAAGTTGCAGCAACATACATTAACACCACATTTACAGTTGCACAAAAGAATCTCAGCTTGAGGTTGTCTGGTCGATATTTCCAGATTACATCCATTTTATTCAAGGTGGTCCTGGCTTTAGCTATGCAGATTTTTATCTAGCTTCTCAGGTTTGTAAAAGATTCAACAGATTTTATTGATTCACTTGAGATAATTTGTATTGAGTTTCAGTTCATTACTTCCTGAATTCTATAAAAATTTTCAGAGAGGTGTTGAAAAAATATACTCAGATGATTCAAAACTCTGTATAATGCCTCAATCATTGAAAAAGAAAGAAAAAAAAAAAAAAGCCATTTTTAAAAATGATCTACCATCTACATAACATTTTCAAATGTTTTGTTGAAGATTTTGTCCAGTTTTTTTTTTCCCAGCTGGCCACGTTTTTTTTGTTGCTAACTCTCAAAGCTGGATTAAAGTCAATGTATTTGTAAGGGTAGCTTCTAGTTGGAAGCATGACCAAACACAATAATTGTTTTAGGGTTTGAAATTGGACATTGGGGCAGTTGAGCAAAATATCATCATCCTCCTTCACACCTTCAATATTTTATGGCATGGTTATAAATTCAACAATCCCCTGCTCCCTCTGATAATTCAAACTTATCTTTTTTCTACGAAAGCAATGAAGAAATTAACAATAATTAATAGAACTGTGTTTATCAGAGTTTTATAAACACACAAAATGCTTGTGCAAGATGAAATATTGGAATCGTTTTAGTTCAGATAATTGAACGATTTCAGTTTTTCCATTCATTTCATGTCCAGATAATCGAATTCAAGAAAACCGAGATATAAATAATGGAAGTACTATACTTTACTTACTTTCTGGGAGACACTATTCTTAAATGACTTCAGATTTCTGTGTCCCATTTCCTTTTGGTTTTATTTATATAAGAAATAGTCATGATACATGACATTTTGCATTTCAGATGCTATTTTTTGCTTTTATCTGATGCATAACTTTTCAAATCTAAAGGAGAGCAAGACTCAGAACGTGAAGCAAGTGAAAACAAATGTAAGACTTTAGTGTATGTAAATTGTTTAAGAGTTAAAAAACAACAATAACCATATTTTCTGTTCAAACATCCGAGATGAAGAATTATCATTATTTACTAATGTCCTAATCTTTGTTGTTATGATCACAAAATTCCGGCCATTGTGCCCTCTGACCTTTTTCAGGTGCCTACCAATTTAGGTAACCTTTAAAAAATTTAAAACTCCTTTTTTTATTTAATCTACAGGTGTAGATTTTTGGTGTTGCCTAAGCGTGTGTCCCACTGATCAGTGTGTCCTGCCACCACATTTGTGTATCCTACATTATCTAACATAAGGGGGGGGAAAAGCAAAAACGGAAGGAGGCATGCCATGTATTATTGTATTTTAAAATTTAAAATAAAAAATATTATTAATAAATTTGACTAAAAAAAATCATATAAAACAAGATATTTGAATCATTCAAATAAAAACATACTGAATGTTTTTTTTAACATATCGAGAAAAAAGTCTGGACAATGCCTTAATACTGTAGGATACAAATGTGGTGGAAGTTTGGGGCCTTATGATTATTACAAAAATAGCAATAAAAATTGTGGAAAGTCCATCTTTTAGGCGTGTACTGGCAATCTTATTTGGGTCCTGGGTACAGTTTGGCTGCCTGACCGAAATCTGTGAAAATGCTTGGATGTTTTTTTTTGTTTTTTTTAATTATCCAGTAAATGGGAAAACTTTTGCACACTAATACATCCTGTAAGGGTGGCTGTGCTGTACCCAGGACTCAAGTGAGTTTGCAGTAAATTTCTGAAAATTTTTTAAGGCCATTTTTGGAATAATCATCATACTTTTTTAAGGCTATTTTCAATTAATAATTTGAATTAATTTTAAGGCTATTTTTTGGAATAATCATTGTACCTCCACTTTTATGCTGAAAAAGGTCCCAAACTTAATAAAAACTAAGTGTTAAAGTCAAAATGTTTACGTTATTATTAAAAGGAAAGATCAAATGTCAGCCGGGCTGTAGCCGTAATAAGACCCAACTAAGATTTTTGATATATCATAAATGATAAACTGTAGGTTTCCGCAAATTTTTAAGGCTTTTTGGAATATTTAGTATTTTTTTAAAAATTGGTTTCTGGGTCCTAATCTGCAATTTTGCCAAATTATTTATTTTATATATGTGAAATGTGTGTGTATACATATATATATATATATATATGCAATTTTTTATATATATTATTTATATATTATATATGTGCGGTACTTATTGAAAAGCGCTCAATATCAGTGATAGAGCTAACATATTTAGTTGGATTGCTGTGAGTTTGTGACCCTGGGTTTCACTCTATTTGGGATCCAACAATACAAAGAAAAACAGATTGTTTAATTATTTAATTGCCAGTCTTGTCATGGACAACGTTAGAGGTGTTTTTATTTACACTATTTACGTTGTTCGGACTGTTGTCCTCATTCATCTTGTCACATTCACAACGTTCTGGTCGTACTACGCTCCGCCCGTCTTCAGGTGATATTTGAATTTCTAACTAAACCCAGAATAGTAAATAATGTTGGCGTTTCTGAAGATTTTGGGTTCGATTCGAAATTCAAACAAATATCACCTGAAGAAGACGGGAGCGTAGAACAACCGAAACGTTGTGAATGTGACAATAAAAGATGAGGAACAATGCCGATCAAGAATTAAAAAAAAAAAAATTATTACAAGTTTAAAAATTAATTTTTTTTTTTTTTATTATTTACAAAATTGAAATAAAGGTGAAAGACTAAAGGAGAAATTTTATTAAAAGAAAATGTAGTTTTTTAATTTATGAAATGAATGTTTTATAAATCTGGAAGAAAGTTTTGTTTTTTTTGCTCTATTTTTTTTTCAGTTTTTCATAATTTTAAAAACAATTGCCAACAAGTTATTAATGTTTAAATTTATAATCGCTTGTAGTTCACACCAAACTGTAAAAATTAACGAAGCTACCTTTTAGAATAAATATCAGTTTACAATAAATTATATTTTATTTCGTCATTTTATCAACTATTTTTATAAAACGTCTTGTTTGGAAGCGAAGTGAGATTATTAAAAACAAAAATGCTACACAGACAATATACAACTAATGATGGAGTTAAAAGGTCAATACATCAATCTATTGCAGAACTTATCCATATTTATTGTCAGATAAAGAAAAGATTTTTAAAAATAACAATTTTATTCCAGTAAGAAAAGAAAAATTTGTTTCAATCAAGATTCAAGAGTAGGGGAAAACATTAACTCAAGGTAAAAAAAAAAACATCGATAAAAATTACAGCAACAATGCGAACTGACGTGGAGGACACATTTTAACATATATAATAATAATTATGATAAAGAAAATAAATATTTACCTGCTTGGCATTTTTGTATTAGAATAAAAAAAAAGATTTCGCAACTTTCAAATCAAAAGCATCCACCAGAGAGGGAAGCCATTTTGAAATTCGAACACGATCAACAATACAAATTACCAGAAATAATTACAACAATTTTTTCACGATTTAAAAAAGAAAATATGATAAAGATATTTTTTAGAGATCTCTAATGCATAATTTTTATTCAATATTCTTAAAGAAAGGGTTTGACTAAAGTAAATAAGTGTCGTTATTATAGTTACTACTTTCCGGCCATGCGCATGCGTATCTTCACTTCCTTTATGTCGCACGTGTTTTGAATTGGCGACATCAAACCCGGGAAAGTAAGTTTTCGTATTTTTTTTAAATAATTATTTTCTTTATGCTTTAAAAACTATATTTACGTATATCATTATTAATTAATCCATTTATACTTTATGGAAACGAATTTCATAATCGTTTCTTTTCTTCTCTAGAATGGAGTCATTTTTATTCTTCCACGTGGGAACTTGAATTCAACACGTTAACAAAATGTCCGTTTTTCTTTTATTTAATTTGAAACACTTCATCTGTATTGTTTTCGTACCACATAAAGGCAATGGCTTTCTATTTTTCTTCAGATATGGTTTTTGCTTGCTTATTGTCTTTACTCGACTGTTATTTTTCTTTGAGCGAGAGAAGAGCTGGCGAATTCTCTCTCTGGTCAGGCCATACTATCTGTTATGCCGGTTTGATCTTTAAATTAAAAAAACCATTGCCTTCAAAATTAATTACTTAACACCATAAGACGACTTTTCGTTTGATTAAAAAATGGAAAAACTGTAAATTTTCTAACTCATTTCATTACTGAAAATGCATAATTTCATAAAGACCTTGCGAGTGAATTGGATTCCCTTCACTGGGGGGTCCCACTATTATTAATGACCTTGTGTCAGATTAAGATATGGTTATACCCGAAACAGTCGTTCGTCAGTAATGGTTAGATGAGTGCTTCTGTTTGAATGTCACTCAGGTTCGCTTGTTTATCAGAAAAATATTTCCCTGTGCCTACATTTATTTTTAGTTATTATTTTCCTTTGGTTGTAAAAATTCAAACGAATTCAAGTCAGTTGAAAACGTGAGGCTAAGAAGGCACAGTGAGATGCTCTCCGGGAATCTAGTGTTGGCCATGCTGATGGCAGGCAAAAAAAGTTTCTCTATCATGGTTAAAAATGATAGCAGTTTTTTTTGGGGGGGCGGGGTGTTAAAATTTGCAAGCCATTTCCTGCTCCGGTTAACCTAATTTGGAAGCCCTTTTCAAGGGCAGTCGTCAGGTTTACTTTTTTTATCAGCTCTGACATATTTTGCTGTTCAGACAGGAGTAAATGGTTGTGACATCTGCATAAATGCCTATTTGGGAACTGATGACAACAGGAAGATCATTGATGAATATTAGAAACAATATACAACCCAGGATAGTACTTTTTGTGGGGGAGGGGGGGCACTCGCGTTCATGTGAAAGGATTCGGAAGCAAGCTCAATTTAAAATGACCTTCCTTTCACAATTTGCTAAGAGCAATTGGTTTAAATTAGTGGCAAGTTCTCTGTGTTCTAAAACGTTAAAGTCCGTGTTCTTCTGTGACAGAAAATTTAAATTTTCCATTTCTGTATCAAAATCATAAAAACACATGAAAAATAGAAACTTGTGTGTAAACAGTAAAATATACAAATATATAGCCTACTTATATAGGCATCTCTTTTTTTTTTTTTTTTTTTTTTTGTGCTTCTCATGATCCACAAGTGTGTCCCTCAGAGTCCAATCTACGGTGTGCTGATAAAAGCTGCAAAATACTTTATCGCCATCATGATAAAAATCATCACAGAAATCTGGCTCTTCAGCTCTGTATTTTGCTGAAAGTGTGCACCCACCAAGTTTGCTGCTTTTCGTTTACTAATCATAAGAGATAACCAAGCCAGTATTTAAAAACCCAATTTGGTTACTAAACAAACAACTTTTATTTTTACTACCCTTGACAGTACATGCCACACTATTCATATGCTAATATTGCATGTTGGTATTTGCCCTGTGGTGACTGGTTGGGTCAGGTTAATATCATGAATTAGGTTATGGCGCTTATGTAGTACTGGGATCAATAGTGGAAAGTACCCCATGTTATTTATAGAATGACATGTTACAGCACTTGCGCATAAGTGATTGACTTCTCTGTGTGTTGCAAATTTATGTAAAATAATGATACTGTCGAGTTCCAGCTCAGGAATTTTTTTTTTTTTTTTCCATATGAAACAATCGTACTGTAATACTGTAGCCCTGGATCTTGTAGATTTAGTAAAACAGAATCCATTTTGTTTGTCTGAGAAGAGGTTGTGATATGCTTAACCACTTCAGCATTGAATACTTTGCCGAAAAGTGATAAGGGACTAATTTGAGACTGTTTTCTTAATTTTTATTCGTTTGTCTTCTCTCCTTAATAGTAGTTTTTCTCATATTCTCTAACACTCAGTAGCCCCTTTGCATCCTAGTGGCTTTACTGCCTTTGATCTTTAAAAATTTAATTGCACTGTCAATCGTTATCTTCTCTCTTCTTAATTCTTGTTCTTTTATTGTCCTCTCTCCTTAATAGTATTTTTTCTCATATTCTCTGAAGCTTAGTAACCCCTTTGCATCCTAGTGGCTTTATTGCCTTTGATCATCAAAAATGTAAATGCAATGTTGCTTCTATCTTAATTTTATTCTTTTATTGTCTTCTTGCCTTAATAGTATTTTTTCTCATATTCTCTGAAGCTCAGTAACCCCTTGCCTTGCTTGGGGTGAAATGATTAAAAAAAAAAAATTAATTGGTGACCTGAAGTTTGAATTTCATAGATATATTGTTATTGGTGATTAAGAGGCGTGTTGTTTTTCTCTATAGTAAAAACTGTACGAACACTAGAAAAAACAAATAAAAAAGAATTATAAAATTTTCCTTGTCTGTCACATTCGATGAAACCTGTATAAAAGAAAGGTTGCTGCCCAAATATGCAACAAAAGCAAAAATGTATATCAGTCTTTAGATTTTATGATGCAGGATTGTGACTAAATATTTGACCAATGGAATATATTTCCAACTTTTAATCTCTAATAAAATTCCGGATTTTATATTTGTTTCTTTTCTTTACAGTAAAATGGGATTTGGAAATGCAAACCGTGGTTCACGTGGTGGAGGCCGTGGAGGATTCGGTGGTCGGGGAGGTTTTGGTGGACGTGGTGGACGAGGTAGAAACTGATTTTTAATTTTTGGTCTTTTATTCTTTTTGATTTATTTCATTTTTTTTTTTTTTTTTTAGTATAAATACTATTTCCAGGTATTTTCCAGTTTAAATTTAAGTACTTTTTTAAAATTTAAGTATTCTCTATTTTTGTGTTAGTAATCCAAATGTCTTTCTTGAAATGGTATATATATATATATATGAACGCATAATATCATATTAAATATAATCTATTTGGTGTTGTTGAAGTCTCTTTAAATGCAAAAACCATGAAACTTTTGAACATGGCCAACTTTATGGCATATATGCCTTACTTTTCAGACCAGCATCCTCATCTTGGTTGTTACAGCCTTTTGGCTGTTGTACTTTCTTTAAATTGCACTCGATAAACACTTCGAAATACTAAATCAAAGTCTTTTATTCAGTCCCCTGGGTAGATTGTTCGTTCTCATTCTACTTTTCATGCCTAGGGGAGATAATTCATATCAGTTGGTTTTCAGCCAGACTTATTCAGCTTTTGTGTTGCTTGTCAATTTCATCTCCAGACAAGTTTACCATGTAAACCTCTGAAGAAGGCTGAAAATACAACAACCGAAATGTGAGTATAACAGCTAAGGTTAGCAGGATGATCTGGATAATAAAACATCAAAAACATTTTGATATAAAATTAGGGTTTATATTTTGAATTGTTGGCATTTTAAAAATTTTTTTTTTTTCTCTCCATTTTTAGTAAAAATTAATAAGTTTTCTCTTTTCTAGAATCCTGTTTTATTTACACTATTTACATTGTTTGAACTGTTATGTTTATTGCCATATTCAGTGTTTCAGCCATTGTTCGCTCTGACCTTCTTCAGGGCGTACAGCAACTGAAATGTGAATATGGCAATAAAGATGGTGGACTGCCTGACTCTGATGAGCTTTGATGATCTCTATCATCTTCAATTGTGAAAGCAGAAACGTATATGTTTATTACTTCAATTCTTCCAAGAAAATTAAATTTCAGCATTAAATGACCCATGAGGTGTTGATGTGCTGTTAAACAAAGATACTAATATAATTGTTTTGTTTTAACCTGGAGGTGATTTTACTTGTAAAGTAAAAATTTTATCCTGCCACTGCAAGTGACTCAGATGAATGAATGATAGTGTTTTTGAATTTTGCAGTTGTGTTGTCATATCCTGCTATGGCAACAGAAAATTACCATGACTGAAATTAAGTAGTGCAGTAGAGGAGCCTTGAAAAACAATGCAGTGGAAAAGAAAGTACTGAATAATACAGTGTGTTAAGATTTAAATCAGTTAATTAAAAAAAAAATCAAAAGTAAGGGGATGTTATTCTCATTAGGGGAGGGGCTGATCTTTTCAAACTAATATATTTTGGGGCACAGATGAAGATTGCAAATAATTTATTGTAATGCAGCAAGTGGTAGTATTTACCCTTTTTGAATTTTTCAAGTTTCTTCTTTTATTTACCTTTAATTACACCACCTGTACAGGATAGTGGCTCAGAATGAGAATTCAGATGAACGCCAGGGTCAGAATGGTCCGAGTTTCTCATGGGCTGGGCATTCTGACAATGATGGATTTCTTTTGTCTGGGTTTTGGGTATAACTTCAAAATTCAACAGAGGATCTTAAGACATTATTTACATTATTCGGACGATTGTCCTCATCTTTGACTCCATATTTATTACAACGTTTCGGCCGTTGTACGCTCTGGCCTTCTTCAGTTGGTTGAAATGTCAAACTGAACCCTTTATTTCGCTCACTGGGGTAGACTGTTTTAGTTCCACATGCCATGTTTACACAAACAACACACTTCGGAATGGGATCACGCATATATACACAGGACGAGGGCTTAGCAATGGACTCGCCATTATCACCAGCACTGGCGAATATATACATCGAATACTTTGAGGAAATGGCATTAGAATCTATATCTCTAAAGCTAACTATATGGTTTAGGTACGTAGATGACAGCTTTATACTCTGGCCACACCAGAAAGATGTTCAGGTTCTACTGGACAATGTAAATAATACCTCATCTCAGAAATATAGACAGATACTGAAGGGGCCTTAAGAATTCTGAAGTGATAATATGCCTCTCACACCCTGGTTTGTTACTGGATAATACTATCTGCAGAGAGACGCTGAGCCAGTGTGTGACATGCGTTCCTGTGACGTCATTTCTCTGACTGCCTCTTAGAATTCAAGCTGCTACTCTTAGTAAAACGAATACTAAAAGTAAATGACCCTTTTTGTTGTTACTGTGTTTTATGTAGTAGAATGGGGATTCTGTGCTGATACAGGACATATATGTATATGTATGTATGTATATATATATATATATATATATATATAGGCTTTAAATAGCCCACAAAGAGAAGATAAGCTATAAAAATACAGAAATCAATCAAAAGATCCCAGTTGATTCTGCTATTTAACCCATATTTGAGAGCAGACTGGGCTTTTTCTGCCTTGGTTGGCCACCAGTCTGAGAGAAAGACAAATCTGAATTCAAAAACTATTAAACCTTGGTAAAGCACATAAACATGCAGCAAATGAAATGTTCATGTTCACACAGATTTTTTGATCTGTGGTTGGTCATTTTCTTTTAGATCATGGCTTTCCACAACTTCCAGTCTTTTGGTGTTCTAAATAACTCTTACCTTTTACTATCTCTTTTTGTTTTGCCATGCATTCAATCAAATTTGTCAAGTCGGTTATTTGTTGTTTCTCTGCTGCTTCTCTTGACTTCAATATTTCCATTTTTTTTTATTTTTTTAATTAGCTACATAAAGGCAAAAACTTGCCTCCTTTCTTTCAAGTTTTTTTCACTGTATGGCTTTGAGCCATTTTGTGTACGATTCTTAGCTTTACCGACACCAATAAGTACGCACCTCACGGTCCGGAAATGGGCCCAAATGGTTGGACTCTGGAAAATTTTTAATTTAAATTGATCTAAATATAAACCAAAGATCATTCGGTTTGATTTTCTTCATCCGATTTATATAAAAAAAATATCACAATATGGAGGACAGTGAAAATTCAAGGGACATAATTTTGTTATAAGGAAAATTAAAGTTAATGTTCTTTGTAGACCAGACGTCCATTTTGATAAGGAATTATTATTTTTATTTTTTTATAAACGCTCTATAAATAATGATACCTTTTAATTTGTTAAAAAAAAGGTTAAATACTTTTCTGTAGAAATCTTGCTAAATAATAAACATTATTTTATACAAAAATTGTTTAACCTTCGTGCCTAACAAAATAAAACGATGCGTGAAGTACAGTTATTCCTTTGACACACTTAGATTTTCTCAGCGATGATTAGAATTTTAATAGAAACCCCAAATGGATAAATACATTTAATTTAATGTGAATACTATTTATTTATTAGATTGCTTATTTACAAGAATAATTTTATAACTTTTTTCAAGATTACAAAAATTGTGTGTACCACTATAATGAAATATTTATAAACAAATATGAAAAGAAATTTTTTATTCATAAAGTTATAAGTGTCTGTGAATTAGAAAATGTAAACATATGACGAGTAATTATGAATTTTGATAAAATACATTTTCCTGGTTTTTCTTTCATTTGTTCTTGCCACATAAATTCACTAAAATAGGTTGAGTGCATCTCTTCCTCTTACATAATTTGTAATTTAAAAATAATTATTTCTTCATAAAAGGTAATTAATAAATATAGCATTGTATTTGGTTCACGTGTTTTCATCGTCCTGGGTACGACGTTAAACTGCATCCAACAGCAAGGCCTCTGATCAAGAGGTTTTGAGGAAGCGTGGAACCACCTCTTAATTGCTGGTGTTCCCAGGTCCACCCAGACCCGGGGTGGTAGCACCTGTTGGGGTCCCAGCTATGGGCAAATAGTGAACTTCCATGTTTTTCCCACGTCCTGGGTATGACGACAAACTACATCCGCATCCGGGGTATGACGACAAACTACATCCACATATTTGAACTTTATTTGAGTAGCTAAGCAATTAAATTTTATCAACAAAATAATTGCTTTTTTATAAAGATCACAAAAGACCAGAATGAAAATGAAAAAATATTATTACCAGCTCTACGTTTTTGAAAAATATTATTACCAGCTCTACGTTTTTGGAAAAAATATTATTACCAGCTCTACGTTTTTGAAAAAATATTATTACCAGCTCTACGTTTTTGGAAAAATATTATTACCAGATATACGTTTTTGGAAAAATAATATTACCAACTATACTTTTTGGAAAAAAACTTTTTCAGCATTAAATGGCTCAACGAAGGTCGATATGCTGGTTAAATAATCAATCAATCACGTGTTTTCATAATCTTTTAAATAAACATTTCTGAAAGAGTCAAAAGTTTATACAATAATAGTGGTATCAAGGGAATAACTGTTCTTTTGACAAACTTTTTTTTTTTTTTTTGCATGTGCACTGGTTAAACATTTTTCCCTCTTCTATTGCGAACACTTTTTCTTTTTCTAAATTATAAGCATGTTTATCCAAAAATTGGCAATGTTTAACGTTCTTGCCCGAAAAAGAAATGCTATCAAAAGGATGCCTTTTTCTGTTGATATCATGGTTACTTTAAATTACTGAGACTTCCTTGGCAATGTTTATTTACAAGATTGTAAAAATATGTGACCAGGAACAATGAAATATTTATAAATTTACCATTTTATAAAGAAATACATTTGAAAGCAAATATTTTTATTCAAAAATTCATAAAAAACCTATGAAATTTTCAACAAATTGTTCTTTGGAATGGTTGGTAAAACAATGGCTAATTGCCAATTGATTCAATCTTTATAACATGGTAAATAATAAAGATTTCTCTATTTACATTGTTTGGTCTATTGCCCTCGTCTTTATTACCATATTCATGACATTTCAGCCGTTGTATGCTCAGGTCTTCTTCAGGTGATATAATTTGGAATTTTAAACCAAACCCATTTAGCCGCCCCATGGATTAAATATAGGGTTTGGTTCTAAATTCCAACGTATATCACCTGAAGAAGGCCTGAGCATGCAACAGCTGAAACATTGTGAACATGGCAATGAAGATGGACAGCATTTGAAACGATGTAAATAGTTAAAATACATCATCTTAGAAATAGACCGAATAAAGATTTCCTTATAGCTGGTTCGCATATTTTTATAATTTAAGTTCTATAAATTTATGAATAAAAAAAATTGTTTTCATATTTCTTTATAAATTGGTAAATGATAAAAATTCTATTGCCTTAAGTTGGTTTTCTCTTTTCGAATGTTGTAAATATAAATTTATTCTTGTAAATAAACAGCCTAATAGTGGTTCGTATTTTTGTTGTAAATTCTCAAAGAAAATGTATAAATTCACTTTAATGTTTTAGATGGCATGGCCTTTCAGATTGTGAGTAGTCCTGGCTCTCCACGACTTCCCGTCTTTTACTGCTCTAAGCAACTCTTTACTGCCCCCCTCTCTATTCTTGTTCTGCCATTCATTCACTCAAACTTGTCGAGTCTTTGTTATTTGTTTTCTTCTTCTCTGCTCTTCTCTTGCTTTCAATTCTTCCCTTAAGTTACCTTTTTTTTGTAGGGGTGGGGAATTAAAATTCTCATCATCATTTTTTAAAACAAACATTGCTGAGGGAGTCAAGATAATATAAAATAATAATATAGTAATAATAATATAGAAATGATAATAATTTATAATATAGTAATAATAATACAGTAATAATAATATAGTAATAATAATACAGTAATAATAATATAGTAATAATAATATAGTAATAATAATATAATATATAAAATATAAGTAATAATAATATAATATATAATACAGTAATAATATAGTAATAATAATACAGTAATAATAATATATAATATAGTAATAATAATATATAATATAGTAATAATAATATAATATATAATACAGTAATAATAATATAGTAATAATAATACAGTAATAATAATATATAATATAGTAATAATAATATAATATATAATACAGTAATAATAATATAGTAATAATAATATAGTAATAATAATACAGTAATAATAATATATAATATAGTAATAATAATATAATATATAATACAGTAATAATAATATAATATATAATACAGTAATAATAATATAGTAATAATAATACAGTAATAATAATATATAATATAGTAATAATAATATAATATATAATAATACAGTAATAATATAATATATAATACAGTAATAATAATATAGTAATAATAATACAGTAATAATAATATATAATATAGTAATAATAATATAATATATAATACAGTAATAATAATACAGTACTAATAATATATAATATAGTAATAATAATATAATATATAATAATACAGTAATAATAATATAGTAATAATAATATAATATATAATACAGTAATAATAAAATATATAATACAGTAATAATAATATAGTAATAATAATACAATAATATAGTAATAATAATACATTAATAATAATATAGTAATAATAATACAGTAATAATAATATATCTAATACAGTAATAATAATGTATAATAATACAGTAATAATAATATAATGTATAATAATACAGTAATAATAATGTATAATAATACAGTAATAATAATATAATATATAATACAGTAATAATAATATATAATAATACAGTAATAATATAACACACTAATAATAATATAATATATAATACAGTAATAATAATAATATAATATATAACGGTATAGTATAAAATAATAACTGCTATAAACAGACAAAACTTATTTTTAATATTACAACAATTGATAAGGAGAAAGAAAAACGAGCTAGCTAACCAGTTTCAGACGTTGCTCACTGGAGGTAAATCGAGGTTAATAAATCGGTAGACATTATCAATAAAAGGAAATATTATTCAGATGGAAATCGATTGGAAGCCAACGGCAAAATCCTGTTTGCAAAAAGAAGGTTTCATAGATAAAATATATATGACCTCCAATATTTTTAGGTAGTAATTAGAGTGGGGACTTACTTTTAGTGTGAACTCATTTTCTGTCTTGAGTAAGTCTCACTCTAATTACCACCTAAAAATTTTGGAGGTCATATATATTTTATCTATGAAACCTTGCTGCAAACAGAAGGATTTTGTCTTTGACCTTGAATTAATTTCCATTTAAATAAAAAAAATTTTTTTTTTTTCTACACATTTTCTATTTCATTTATTGATAATGTCTACCTATTTATTAACCTCGATTTTTAGTTCTGTTGAGCAAGGTTCGAAACTGTTTAGCTTAGCTTGTTTTCCTTTTAATTGTTATCATGTGTGTTAATATTAAAAATAAGTTTTGTCTACTATTTACATTATTCGAACTATTGTCCTCATCTTTGTTGCCATATTTATTACAACATTTCGGCCGTTGTATGCTCCGGCCTTCTTCAGGTGGTTGGAATATTGAACTGAACCCTTTATTTCGCTCACTAGGGTAGACTGTCATGTTTAATGTATGTCAATTATCAGTTATCTCCTGTTAATTCCCCTCTCCAAGTTCTCCACTCTTACCTTAACCGGGTATTGAACTCCCACTCTTTTGGGTACTGTCACTGGATTTAACTAATGCCTTTATCCACTCTGCCATGTGTCCTTGTTGATATCTGTGTATGAATTTCTGGGTATTATAAACCTAATGTCTTCAGCAATCATTTTTTACCATTGCTCATATTGCTATTTTTGCTGTTATCAATACATGTTTTTACCAGAGCTCATATTGCAATTTTTGTTGTTATTATCACTTTTCTCTGGTACTTCTTATTACTGGTTCCCATATTGTATTCATTTCTATGCTTGGTTGGCTCAGGAAATTTTTGTGGCCTAGCATATGTACTGATTCCTTAAGTTGGTGACGAAGATGAGGACAATAGTCCAAATAATGCAAATAGTGTACATAATACCTCATATCAGAAATATAGACAGATAAGTTTTGTCTGTTTATGGCAGTTATTAAGTTTTGTACCACCAATAAAATTCTAAAATAATAGTGGTGTCAAGGGAAAAAAATGTCCTTTTGACACAATGTTTTAACGTGAGGTGAAAGGTTAAACTTTGCCAGTTGTTGTTTCATTTCCTTGTCTGTTCTTCTATCGTGTACATTTTTTTTTTCTTTCAAATTTCTGGCGAATCTGAATTCTTCAGTAAAAATATTACAATAACAATCTTAAATATGAATGCTGGTCATTATTTTAAGAAGTAAGGGGGTACAAATGAAAAGAATTAAAATTGATAATTTTTTTTCCATTTCACTGAAATGGACGTTAAACATGTATCTTCTCTTTCTTTCATTTATTTTATGAATGAACCCAATTTGCATCTTTTTCCCCTCTTTCCACGTGAGCAAAAATGGAATAGTCCATTATTTGGCAGGGCATAATAGTCGTGCAAACTAACAAAGGGTGGGCCAAGGACAAGTATAATAGAATTGTTTAGTAATGTTAATATTAGCTAATTTTTAGATTAATAAAATTAACAAAAGATAATTTTAGAATTTAAAATAATTAGGCTTTCTTGTTCCAGCAACTCCTGTTTCCAAATATAGCTTCCTAGATTGGAGCAAAGAGAGAATCCTGCCCTTATATATATATATATATATATATATATATATATATATATATATATATATATTCATATTTTTATTACAGTAGGAATAAAGAAAAAAAAACTTGATTTCAGTGTTATCTTCCATCTTTTTTCTTTCTTTTCTTCAGCCATGTCATACGCCTAGGTTTTCATTGAACATGACGCATTTTTCATGGAACTCAGTCTCGTCTTTCTAAAATATCTTTAGATTTTGACACAGCATCTACATTACTCCTTAACTGTTTGTTATTATAACATTTTGGAGGAGGAATTAATGGCATAATGATATTAAAAGTCTTGGGGAAATATTATTCTTTCCGATCCATACAACCTGTTTATTTTATTTATTTTTTTTCTTTTCTCATAGGTGGCGGACGAATGCAAGATTATGGCCCACCAGAAGAAGTTGTTGGTAAGCTATATAACAGTTTCAAACTAGTTTATTCTTAAACAAAATAGAGGCAACTTTATATGGCACTAATAGGCTTGTCCATTCATTAGAAAAAGGTGAGGATTTAATATTTTTTAGTACTTTTTGCTGTTTAGCATTCGTAAGACTTTCCTTGGGCCCCGGCACTAATCAGAATTGAAAAATATTGCTTTGTTGTTGATTTAAAAAAGTGAGCCTTTTTATAATGTTGGTAAATTTCAAATAAATCACTGACTTTTACGGAGCAAGTGGCCCTAGCTGTTTTGTGCATGAAAACACTTTCTTGAGGTGGGGCTTACACAAAGATTTCTCTTAAATAAGAAATATGTAACAGCGTTTACCCCTAGCGAAGGATCGTTAATTAATTTGAAACTTTTAAAACCATTTATTCTACATTCAACATCATCGCTTGATAAGACACTGGAGGTGTTGAAACAAAATGGCTATTTTTGTAGTGATTTTATAACATATTTATGTTATAATATTTAAATAAATAATTATATCTGCTCTACTCTGTATTGAGCACTCTTTTAAGAATAAAAATTGTTGGTTATTGGAATTTATTCTGTATATACCAATCCTATACTTGTATGTATGTATGTATGTAATATATATATATATATATATATAGGAAAGAACATGTTAGGTAAATAATCCGGAGTTGTTCAGTATTTTTGTTTTTATTTTTAAAAAACAGTGGTCAATACAAAAGTAGAGCCTAAATTATAATTATTTTTTAAAAATATGATTCATTCGCTACATAAGAGTTCTCGTGTTTCAAAAACAGGAGCCAAAATCATCAATATAAGTATTAGAATTAAATTGAATTAAAGTATCAAACTCTGCTTCATCTTCAAGCAAAACTTTTCCAAAAATTTCGCTTGAGGGTGAAACAGAGCTTGATACTTCATTTTAATTTTAATAATTGAAGTTTTTGGCTCCTGTTTTTGAAACACAAGAACTCTTATGTAGTGAAGGAATCATATTTTTTAAATACATATATGTAATATATATATATATATATATATATATATATATATGAATATGATTTTTTTTTTTTTTTTTTTAAGTAAGAAAATTCACATAATTTAATAAAATCATGTATGGATTTATTTTTAATTTATGATAAATAATTGTGAATCTTAAATATTTGTGTACATGCTTCTGAAAAAAAAACGCATGATAAAACAAAGCTTTTAGATGTTTAAAAAAGGGCTGGGGGTTAAGAAATATGGAAAAAAAAAAGAAAAGATATCAATGATGTTAACATATTTATAACTTGGTATTTATAAACAACAGCTAAGTGACTTAGCTTAAGGTCAGTAACTTTTCAAAGTCAGGGATCAATTTGACATGGCATCAACATTATGAACAAGAAATAATGATTATTATTTATTTGTTGTTTAATACAATCCTTTACATGGCACCCGAGGTAAAGGAAAGGTTTTATTAGAAAGTTATTGAGCATATTAAGAGAATTTTTCTAAGTAGGTAAGTGGTTCTTAAAAGAACAATCTTTTATATTTTGGATAACGAGTGGTTTCCTTGATTTTTTTTCTTTATTTATATATTATTGTTCCAGGTAAATGAAGGCATAATTTAAGATGGGGGGAAATTTATGACAAAGTGGAACAAAAATATTGTGTAAAATTTGTTATTACTCCATCTAAAACAATAAAAGACTTAGTCAATACCAGACAAAACATTATAAGCTAAAACTTGGAACTTTGCTTTATTACTTGTAATAATTGTCACAAAAAATACATAGGAGAAACCTCAAGGAATCCAAATGAAAGATTATATGAACATAAAAGGGACATTTTACAAAACAACACATTAAATTAGATGCTCGCCATAATGAGACTGACTGCATTTTGACATAAAAATTGCTACTCTGATCAAAGGAGAAAACAATTCATTAAGATGAAAATGTTTAGAGTGTCTTGATTGCAAGATCATCCACAGTAAATTTGCACCCTGGCTCTTACAACGTTTACCCATTCCTGGTAAATCTTCTATTATCACAGTGTGGGATACCTGATAACAATGGTGATTGAAATAAAAAAGAATCTAAATGAAATCAGTTAAATTATATACCTCAATACAAAAAAAAAAAAAAAAAAATTCCCAGAATTCTTGTGCCTGTGTAGTCATACCAACATTACAAATTTAGTCTGACGAAATGCGTTGCACATAAACTTTTTCCCACTTTGTTATACATTTTTCCACCTAATATTGTTCTTGATATATAGAAATTTACATATAGTTTAAAATTGAATTGCTATGGAAAATGTAGCCAAGAGTCGGTGTGTTTCACTAGGATTACATGACAAGCTACTCATTTGTTTTTACTCTACTATGGTGGCTAGCTAATCCCTGTTGCACATGCCCACTCAGGTGCATTTGTGTTTTTTCACCACCTGCAGTAACAATCTTTGGTTTATACAGCATCCATGCTGAGCGTATCTTAGAGAATAATCTGGCGTGTTACTGGTTTGAACAAACCATTGGTTGTTATATGTGACTTCATGTTAGTGCAAACATTTGTGATGGTGGCTTCAAAATGGTGCAGTGGAAGAGGATAACGGGTGAGGTGGAATGATTGAATGACGATCAAAGATATAGAAACAGTTTTAAAAAATTCATATGCCAAAAATAAATGATTTCAAGCTTTACCATACTATTATGAAGTACTTATAATAGGTATCCCAGCACTCAGCTTACAGCCGATGAAATTCTTAACTAAACACTAAAAAATGCATATATTCAACTCATTGTATTATTATTTCATTCAATATCTCCATAAAAACATAATGCATACCAAATAAAAGCTTATTTCATGAACTTTGTTTCTATCTTATTTATTTTTATATGTACTTCAGTGTGCAATGAATATTACAGTTTGAAAATAGACATTTTGGTGATTTCGCAAAATTTTGGCCATTTTTTTCACTGACGGCAGTTTAGACTTCCTCAAATTTTGTAACATGCGCACTCTGCAGGGTTTATTACAATTTTGGTAACACGTTAGTTTGAAAGTTAACATTCTAAGCTTCATTTTCATATATTTTATATTTTTTAATTTTAATAAGAAGTTTTGTAAACAATTCAAATGAAAAGTTTAATTGTAAAATTCAAATGCTTCTTGTAAGTCACATACATAAGAAATCATTCCTGGTGAGATTTGAACCACGGTTTCATGATTGGAATGCTAATGTTGTTAATGCTCGGCCAAGATAAATTAATATAAAAATTTCAATTACTGAAGAATTTTTGTGTGGTGTGAGATTCTTGTGATCAGATACTATTTACCTTGTCCTCATCTTTATTGTCATATTTGCAACATTTCAGCTGCTGTACGTTCCGACCTTCTTCAGGAGATATAAGTTGGAATTTCAAACCGAACACGTTATTTCGTCCACCAGTGTAGATTGTTCTAGTTTCACCCGCCATGTCTTTTCTAGATGTCTCACTATCAGTTATTTCCCTTTAATAACTTGACTCTCAAAGTTTTTGTTCTCCTCTGCTGTGTCCAGATATTGAACTCACAACTCATTGGGTCAAGTCACTGGATTTTATCCAACACTTTTATCCACTGGGCCATGATTAAGGAATCTGAAGTTTTTTTTTTTTTTTTTTTTCGTTTTTTATTTTTTATGTTTATTTTTTTTTTTCGTTTTTTATTTTTTTATTTTTTTTTTTCGTTTTTTATTTTTTTATTTTTTTTTTCGTTTTTTATTTTTATTTTTTTTTTTTCGTTTTTTATTTTTATTTTTTTTTCGTTTTTTATTTTTATTTTTATTTTCGTTTTTTATTTATTTATTTTTTTTCGTTTTTTTTTTTTTTTTTTTTTTTTTGAAATGCATCATGCTCCTGCCATTCTTTTGTTCAGTGAAGTTTTATTGATTGCAGAGCTTGGAGAATATACCCATCTTTGTGAAGACGATCTTGTTTGTAAGAACACCACAGAAAAAATTCCATATTTCAATGCACCAATCTTTTTGGAAAACAAGAAGCAAGTTGGAAAAGTTGATGAGATCTTTGGTTCTATCAAAGATTCTATATCCTTTATTATGGTCTTTTAGGACTTTTTTTTTTTTTTTTTTTTTTTTTTTAGTTGAATGAATGTAAGTTGCTATCAAAATGATAAAATTTTACAAAATTAGTGAATATCTCTCTCTATCTATATATATATATATATATATATATATATATATATATATATATATATACACATATATATATATATATTATGAAATGGAGTAAGTCCAGAAATTACTTTAATATATTTTTTATTTATATGTTATTTTTATAGGTACAAATATTTAATTAAATGTTCTGTTTATAATAAGCAATATTAACAACATTTACTGGCCTGGAAATTCGGGAAATCTCACAGAAAAATTTGTGTCCTTCTACAAGAATTGAACCTGTATCCTACATGGAACCGCCATATAGCCTGACGTGCTATACCGTTTAGCTACAGAGGAAGTCTCTGGTTAGCAAAGTTAAATTACTGCTTTTGAACTACAAATTTCCCATGGTTCCCCTTGAACACTTGTATCTGCTCAAAGCGTATCTTAATGTAAACCTCAGGCTATATGGCTGTTCTGCGTAGGATACAGGTTCAATTCCTGTCGGAAGTCACAAATTGAGTTCTCTTGGACATTCAGGCCAGTAAATGTTATTAATATTGTTTATTATAAACAGAGCTTTTATTTAAATATTTGTATCTATAAAAATAATGTATAAACAATATATATATATATATATGTATATATATATATATATATATATATATATATATATATATGATGGAAAAGACAAAACAAAATCCAAATATGCAAGTTTACTGTTTTAATGTTGTTTTACTGTTGACGTCAGACGTTTCGGTCAAGTAGACCATCTTCAGGACATGGTTATTAGAAACATACTTAGGATTAGATGATATTTAAGTCAACATGAAAAGACGATAGACACAAGACTAGTCAGAAACAGAACAACTGAAATTCTAAAGTCAGCGTTCCCTTTTTTGGGATTCGGTCACGTGAGTGACTTTAGACTTTTTTCATTTTTTCATATTAAATTAATTTTATTTTTTCAAGTGCATCAGATTTAAAAACAAATATATCATTTGTCCTGGAAACAAGTTAAAAGTTAAAAAAAACAAAAAAACAACAAAGATTAAAAGAGAATGAGGCATAATTCAGGTATTTAAAATCTCTAACAGAGAAATGTCATTCAAACAACGGCCTGAATAATTCTGTGCCATGCATGAAGAAAATAACAAAGACAGGTTTTCATTCATGGAAAGGCCTTGCTAATTAGAAACTAAAAAAAACTAACAATACATGTTAGTATTAATACATTTTTTTTAACACGTTTAGAACAAAAGGACTTTAACCTTTTTGGTACATTATCAATTAATCACCAAATGATATCTCTATCTATAAAAGGCAAGATGTGTGTGTGTGTGTGTAACGAATGTACGGCTGCAATTTTCGACGGATTTGCACCAAAATTTACATGCCTGTGCTCCAAGTTTAGCGGGAAGGCCAAGACCAACTTTGCATTTCCCTACTCCCATCAATAGTGGAAATAATCGATTTTTTCATGCTTCTACAATAGTTTTCATGTAGTTTGCGGCCATTTCCTACTGGCCAGAGTGAGAGCCTATAGCTGGCTGCCACGAATAGGCAGGAAGATTCTATTGGCCAGCGTGAGAGCCAACAGCTGACTGACATGAATGTTAACTAGCATGCAAAAAAAATCAATAGCTGCATTCATCACAAGTGGGAAAAATTTAAATCTGCATGGCACTTTACTCCAATTGGCTCATTCGCTTGCTTAAATTCAACGTTGATTCTGATTCCGCAGAACTGGGTTGGGTGTGAAAAAGTATTTGTTGTTAACATTCTTTTTTCATTTGGTTTATCCAGTTACGAGTCCTTTTTTAAAGCTGATCGTTTTGTGTTCATTTTGTTTAGTTCTTTTTTCGTAACAGATTTAATGTTTAGTATAGAGCTTAGAAAAAATTTGCAGTGTGAGATAGGCAAGAAGTAAGGCATGTAGCAACATCAGCACGGCAAAGGGAACTCCTTTAAAGGCAAGGAAGGGCAAAAATATTTTAAGTCAAGTGATAGCGATTGCTGTATGAGTCGTACGATTTTTGAATCAAGCCCGGGCAATGCCGGGCCATGCTGCTAGTTAATTATATAATGTCTTCCATTTTGAAATTCAGGATTTGTTTTCATTTTGTTCTTAGACTGTTGTGACCAATACTGGCTTTTTGTTTTTGATCTCTGGGAAGCCGACACATGTCAGTGAAAAAGAAAAATGGTGTTAACACTAAAAATGTAAAAAGTATTGCAGATAAACCAATTAGCGAGAGAATTTTTTTTGTATTATTTGATATATGAATGGTGAATGTTGCATGGTCTTTCATTGTTGAAATATATTCCCTTAATTATTTTTACTGTTTCTCTGTGAAGTTATCTGAAAACATGAAGGCGTCTTCATTTAAAAAAAGACAGAAGGTAAGTTTTGCTTTGTTTTCTCTCTCTTTTAATGATTTTGAAGACATGATTGGAATTCTATTAATCTTTGGCACTCTGCATTATTCATGAGTAATACTGCTCCTTTCACTGATCATTTTAGCTGTTGCCACAGCAGGATTTGACAACACTACTGTAACACTGAGACACCCATATAGAGGAGATGTATGAGATTTTATCTCAATCTCAAGTGTTTCTATATTCACAACTGTATTAAAATGAATAACAATGCAATATTTATCGTTTACTAATTTATAAAGAAAAAAATATGAGAACAATTTTTTTATACATAAATTTATGAACATTTAGTAAATTATTAAAATATATGACTGATCTGTCTATATTTCTGAGATGAAGTATTATATACACTATTTACATTATTCGAACTATGGTCCTCATCTTTGTTGTATTTATTACACCGTTTCGGCCTTTCAGAATCTGTCTATATTTCTGAGATGAGGTATTATGTACATTATTTACATTATTCGGACTATTGTCCTCATCTTTGTTGCTATATTTATTACAACGTTTCGGACACATGGCAGAGTGGATAAAGGCGTTAGTTAGATCCAGTGACAGGACCCAAAGAGTGTAAGTTCAATACCCGGTTAAGGCAGTGGAGAACTTGGAGAGGGGAATTAACAGGAGATAACTGATAACTGACATCAATTAAACATGGCACGTGGAACTAGAACAGTCTCCCCAGTAAGCGAAATAAAGGGTTCAGTTCGACATTCCAACCACCTGAAGAAGGCTGGAGCATACAACGGCCGAAACGTAATAAATATGGCAACAAAGATGAGGACAATAGTCTGAATAATGTAAATAATGTATATGAATGATTTATAAGGAAATCCCTATTTACCATTTTAAAAAGTTTGAATCAATTGGCAATTAGCCAATGTTTTGCCAACTATTCAACTAATTAAACAATCTAATAGTGTTCATTATTATTGTTGTAAATTCTGAGGAGTGAAGGTAGTTAAAATAAAAGCGGTGTCATGGCAGGGGGGGCATTATTTGACACTTTGTCTTATTGAGAGCACGTTTGTCCATGTTTGCCTTTTTCATATTGTCATAATGTAAAATCAGAATTGTTTACTTTAGGTATAGTTACATACAATTGACCATCAGAGAAATATTTGAATAATTCATAAAGAAATAAATCTGAAAACAATTTTTTATTTATAAATAATCAGTAAATTAAAAATATAAGGATATCGTTATTATTTACCATTTTATAAAGTTCAAATCAATTGGCAATTATTCAGTTTTTTGTCAACCATTCCAATAAACAATTTAATAAATAAATAGTGTTTGTTGTCACCGTATTTATTACAACGTTTCGGTCGTTGTACACTTCGGCCTTTGTTGTTGTAATTTGTTGTCTGCTGTGAAAACCTGAAGCATTTTCATGAATATACTCATGTTGTTTTGTGTTTATCTTGCAATTTGAAGGCTGAAGGAAATTTTTGGTGAAAGTGTTGTGACAGAAAAAAAATTATATAAAAAGTTAAGGCTGCTATTGAAAAAAGTAGAATTGGAAATATGTATACTTAAGTTGACCGAATTTGATTTAAAAAAAAAAAAAAAAAATTGTCAAATTTATTTTAAATAAATTGTTTATTTTTATTTATTTCTTCAGTTTTATATTGACCCTCAAAAATTGTTGCCTCTTTCCCGGTTTTTGAACCCATCGGCAGGTGGAAGAGGACGGGGTAAGTCTTTCTTTCTTTTTTTTTTTATATATATATATATATATATATATATACATACACACGCACACACATGATATACAGGGTGCGATGGATGAATTGATATCTAGTATCTGTCTATATTTCTGAGATGAGGTATTATTTACATTATTCGGACTATTGTCCTCATCTTTGTCACCATATTTATTTTTAGTAATAAATATGGCGGCAAAGATGAGGACAATAGTCCAAATAATGTAAATAGTGAATTGATATCTAAATTACAAAAATGAAAATAACATCTCATTTTAATGGATATATTTACCAAATTACACAAAAATATCTTGAAATACTAGAGTAAATTTATTCAATAAAATCGCCATTGGTTTCAACAACGGCCTCCAGAAGACTGCAGAATCTCCTGCATCTCTTCTGGACTGTCTCCTTGTTTAGTGAATGCTGTCATAATCCTTGCCTTCAGTTCATCTTCCTTGATACAAAGAGTTTTGTTGGTCTCTCACTCAACTGTGGCCCACACAATAATCAAGGAGTTTGTAGTCTGGGGAGTTAGGTTGCCAGATGTAAGGAGTGATGTGATTGCAGAAATTGTCTGACAGCCATGACTGGGTTCTTCTGTTTGTGTGGCATGCTGCAGAGTCCTGTTGCCAGACATAGTCTTCCAGCAGCCACCTTCTTGACCCAGAGCAGCACTACCTCCTCAAGGTCCGCTGTGTTGAGTCCGAGGCCCTGTAGGTAGATGAATGGCATCATAATGTCATCATCACTAGTGATCACTCCAAACACCTACTCACCATTAGCCTCATCCAACTTTTTCTGAATTCTCTGTGCTGTCCTCGGATTGATACCCGAACACTCTGAAACATTCATAATGGAGCTTCTGGCATGAATGCCAAGCAGTACAGCATACCGTTTCCTAATTTCTAGCGGAGTACATTGCGCCATGGTGCTCTTTTTCTCACAGATGGTGCCCAGCTGTGCAGACGACAAAATCAAAAACTATGTGAATGTGCAAAATTAATAATATAAGGGAGTGACAACAACCATCGCACCCTGTAGCTATCTATATCTATTTCATTCTGTTATCTGTCTGTCTGTTTATTTATCTTATTCAGTTTCTATCTCTGGGGAAATTTTAAAAATCTCTTCAAAATGTAGACAAATTATTTCCTCAAGAATTTAAGGTTAGAATTTTTTTTTTTTTATCATTTAAACTATTAGTCCGTTATAAGGCCTATTATTAGGAAATTTATATATTTACTTTGACCTTTTCATGTTTATCTGTTTTGGTTGGCCTATAAATTAGTGTCATATTAAAAAAAATCTTTCAGAGAAGGTTTTTAAATGTTCCTGAGGAATTTATAAATAACCACTGCATTCAACTCAGGCATTTTTTTTAATTTTTTTTTTTTTTATTATTATTATCTCAAGTCAACTGGAATTTTTTCAAAGATTCATAAATGATTGTTATGATTTATTATTATCATCTTAATAACTGTATTTTTTTTTCTTTTGTAAATTAAATAATTTTTTTACCATTGAATGATTTCCAAATTCATGTAGGTGTCTCGATTCAATAAAATCTGGAAAAAGTGCAGAACCATATGGACCTTAGAGAAACATTAGGAAAGATTTATCTCCTTTTGTTACATTAGATATTATCTTTCCTGTAAACAAATAAATCCAATTTACCGTTTTCATTCTTTTAAAGTAATATGGAGCCATATAGGACTTCAACAAACATTATGAAATATTTATTTCCCTTATGCAATTAGATCCCTCCTGTAAACAAATAAATCCAATTTGTGCCGATTTTGTCAGTTTTGTGTCCTTGAAGAAATGAGAATGATTTCTAAAGTAAAGTATAAGACTTTTGGACAGGATTTTGGATGACAAAATCCTGCATCATATACACACAGGATTACGGTATCTATTTTGACCTGTTGTAGTCTCTATTTTAGTTTGGTTTCTTTACATCTAACTATTTAGTGAATTTAGCAACTATATATATATATATATATATATATATAGTTTTTGGTCTGTCTGTAAATTGAACATTTAGATTGAATTGCCTTTTGCTGAAATTGTAGAGTTTTGAAATTTCTTCTCTAGGAATTTACAAATCCTCATCCTTATTGTGTTCCATTCCATCTGCAGACTGCCTGTTCCAAGCATACTTCTCAGATTCAGAAATGGTTGTTGTTATTGTTTTAAAAGATGTCTTGAATTTAACAAATAAATACTTGTAAAATCTTTGGTAATTTGATGGTGCAAAACCTTTTGTCTGGTTGGGTATGAATGATGACAAATTTTGCTGAAGAATTTTATTGTGTTTCGTGCAAGTATTCGTACTGTCTGACAAACCCATACAAATTGGCATGACTCACTGTCCAAAACTAGAAGTAGATTTAAATTGAAAAGTTAGGGGTGGGGGACTAATAGTTCAGTAAAAATGCTTCTCTCTAAACATAAGTAGTACCAGTTTTTCTAAAATGTAATGGTGTACTCGTAATCAAAGAATATTTCCATCTACCAATGTCTCTAAGTCTTTTCAGCCTCCATTAGCAAACTCCATTCCCACTTATTGCGAAAATTGACTTTCTCAGACATCCTGTCACAGGACTTTGGGTTGGACATTGGGGATCTGGGGATGTCAGTGAATAGAGTTGTACCCAACAACAGGGAGGTTGAAAATGATGATGATTCCCACTTTTCATTGAGAGAATTTTTTTTTTTTTTTAACTATCCTCGTCTTTCTTATTGCTGGTTATTAAAAATGTTTCTATTGGTTTATTTGGAAGAAAACTTTTGCGAAACCTTTTGGCTGGCTGAGTATGAATGATGACAAATTTTGCTGAAGAATTTTCTTGTGTTTCGTGCAAGTATTCGTACTGTCTGACATATTATTCTATTTTTGTGTTTTTTTTTTCCTTTTATGTGGATGAAACTATATGGGAATTTAGTTTTGGTAGAAGTTTGTATTTTATGAACGGAAAATGAAATCTCATGAAATAACTGTCTGGGTATGTTGGCATGTCGGTGAAATCCAGAAGTTTTAGTGCGTCTATTAATCCCCCCCTCCACACACACACACAATAATGTTCACCCCATAGAACGCGTAATGACCACTCTGGGTAGATGGTTACTGAGTTTCAATGTTTATGGGGATGTGTGGGGAAGATAAAGGTTAACTATAGACTAACAGATTTTAGCAATTGGAGAAGCATTCTCTTGGGAGTTGGTTTCGCAAAGCAGGAGTTTATGGGAAGAAGCTGCTTGAGTGGAACTTGCCACTTGTCAATGATGCTTCTTAGAATTGGTGGAAGTAAGGAATATTTGATAATTTGATGATGCAAAACCTTTTGCCTACTTGGGTATGAATGATGACAAATTTTGCTGAAGAATTTTATTGTGTTTCATGCAAGTATTCGTACTGTCTGACAAACCCATACAAATCGGCGGGAATCTCGATTCAAAAATGAAATTAGTTTTAAATTAAGAAAGAAAAACAATGATACAGTAAAAAAATTTTTTTTTTTTTTTCTTTCCCCATTTCATAAAATTACCTCCTGATCCAAATTTATTTCCCTGTAGTCGTATTGGCCAATCTTTTCAGCCTCCATTTTTAAACTGTTTGCCCAGTTCTCATTCTGGGATTTTGTTTATTTTTTTAATATCCTCATCATTATTATAGTATGTTTATAAAAAATGTTTTTTAATGGTCCACCTTGAAGGTGACTGCATCAGCCAAAATGTGGAAGAAATAGTCCAAAATATTCATTGAATATTATTAACAACTCCTTTCAAAATCTCAAACGCATCAACAATAAGAATTTTCCAAAATATTCACTGAATTTGAATGAGAACACTTCAAAATTTCACAGAAATGTAGATGAAGTTAAACTGACCTTTTATTGAATATTAACCTTCCATCATTTCAGTCGAAATAAAAAATACGTTTTTGTTATGTGAATCTATAGTTTAAGATTGGAACTCTTTATAAAATCTGCTCATGAAAAACACGTCCCATTTATTTGCAAATACAAGTATTAAAATCTGTATTTGATATATTCTCAAAGAGTATTTTACTTATTTTTTGAAAGACGTGTGAATGTTTTCAGTGTTTTTTGACATTTGTTAGTTTCTTTATGTGGATGACCCTACATGGAAATTTCATTACGATCACAAGTTGTGTAACTGATTAGGGTTATAGGAGCACCACATGTACTGTAGCTGCAACGGGTGTGTCTTGGCAAGACAGCCTCAGGGAGTCCAACCCTCTCCATACTGGTTTGAATTCAGTTTTCCTTCTCCTAGACTGGTTGCCATGCCAGGCTATAGAAACAAGTCTGTCTTTTATTTTCTCATAGCTTGAGGGTGTGGGGAGATGGCTGCATACCTCTGGAATTTGAAGTCAGCTTACCGATTCCGCAATCCTGACTGCAAACAATTACTCCATCGTGCCTCAAAATTTAATTTAGGTAGAAGTTAAAAAACATAGTTTGTATTTTATGAAAGGAAAATGAAATTTCATTAATAAAATAATACACTGAAATAACTCTCTTTGTCTATTAATTTTTTTTTTTTTTCATCTCATAATAATGTTCAACCCGTAGAATGTCTAATGTCCACTCTGGGTAGAGGTTTATTGAATAGGTGTTATTGTTTATAGGAATATGTGGGGAAGAGAAAGGTTAGCCCTAGATTTGGACAGATTAAGATTGTAGTTTTGGAGAAGCATTCTCCTGGGAGTTGGTTCCACAAAACAGGAGTTTATGGGAAGAAGCTGCTTGAGTGGAACTTGCCACTTGTCAATGATGCTTCTTAGAATTGGTGGAAGTAACGAATATTTGATAATTTGATGATGCAAAAACTTTTGCCTACTTGGGTATGAATGATGACACATTTTGCTGAAGAATTTTATTGTGTTTCGTGCAAGTATTCGTACTGTCTGACAAACCCATACAAATCGGCATGAATCACTGTCCAAGCCTAGAAGTAGATTTAAATTGAAAAGTAGGGAGGGACTAATAATTCAGTAAAAATGCTTCTCGTTCAACATAATAAGTAGTACCAGTTTTTCCAAAATTTAATTGTGTACTCGTAATCAAAGATTATTTCCATCTACCGATGTCACTAAGTCTTTTCAGCCTCCATTAGCAAACTCCATTCCCACTTATTGCGAAAATTGACTTTCTCAGACATCCTGTCACAGGACTTTGGGTTGGACATTGGGGATCCGGGGATGGCAATGAATAGAGTTGTGCCCAACAACAGGGAGGTTGAAAATGATGATGATGATGATGATTCCCACTTTGCATTCAGTTAATTTTTTTTTTTTTTTTAACTATCCTCATCTTTCTTATTGCTGGTTATTAAAAATGTTTCGATTGGTTTATTTGGAAGAAAACTTTTGCGAAACCTTTTGGCTGGTTGAGTATGAATGATGACACATTTTGCTGAAGAATTTTCTTGTGTTTCGTGCAAGTATTCGTACTGTCTGACATATTATTCTATTTTTGTGGGTTTTTTTTTTTATTTATGTGGGTGAAACTATATGGGAATTTAGTTTTGGTAGAAGTTTGTATTTTATGAAAGGAAAATGAAATCTGATTAAAATGATACACAGAAATAACTGTCTGGGTATGTTGGCATGTCGGTGAAATTCAGTTGTTTTTGGGGTCTATTAATCCCCACTGCCTCCGCACATACGCAATAATGTTCACCCCATAGAACGCCTAATGACCACTCTGGGTAGATGGTTACTGAGTTTCAATGTTTATGGGGATGTGTGGGGAAGATAAAGGTTAACCATAGACTAACAGATTTTAGTAATTGGAGAAGCATTTTCTTGGGAGTTGGTTTCGCAAAGCAGGAGTTTATGGGAAGAAGCTGTTTGAGTGGAACTTGCCACTTGTCAGTGATGCTTCTTAGAATTGGTGGAAGTAAGGAATGTTTGATAATTTGATGATGCAAAAACTTTTGCCTGCTTGGGTATGAATGATGACACATTTTGCTGAAGAATTTTATTGTGTTTCGTGCAAGTATTCGTACTGTCTGATATACCCATACAAATCGGCGGGAATCTCGATTCAAAAATGAAATTAGTTTTAAATTAAGAAAGAAAAACAATGATACATTAAAAATAATTTTTTTTTTTTACCTGTACATTTTTTTCCCCCCATTTCATAAAATTACCTCCTGATCCAAATTTATTTCCCTGTAGTCATATTGGCCAATCTTTCAGCCACCATTTTTAAACTCTTCGCCCAGTTCTCATTATGGGATTTTGTTTATTTTTTTAATATCCTCATCATTATTATTGTAGGTTTGTAAAAAATGTTTTTTAATGGTCCACCTTTAAGGCTGGAGACTGCATCAGCCAAAATGTGGAAAAAATATTCCAAAATATTCATTGAATATTATTAACAACACCTTTCAAAATCTCAAACGCATCAACAATAAGAATTTTCCAAAATATTCACATAATTTGAATGAGAACACTTCAAAATTTCTCAGAAATGTAGATGAAGTTAAACTGACCTTTTATTGAATATTAACCTTCCATCATTTCAGTCGAAATAAAAAATACGTTTTTGTTATGTGAATCTATAGTTTAAGATTGGAACTCTTTATAAAATCTGCTCATGAAAAACACGTCCCATTTATTTGCAAATACAAGTATTAAAATCTGCATTTGATATATTCTCAAAGAGTATTTTACTTATTTTTTGAAAGACGTGTGAATGTTTTCAGTGTTTTTTGACATTTGTTAGTTTCTTTATGTGGATGACCCTACATGGAAATTTCATTACGATCACAAGTTGTGTAACTGATTAGGGTTATAGGAGCACCACATGTACTGTAGCTGCAACGGGTGTGTCTTGGCAAGATAGCCTCAGGGAGTCCAACCCTCTCCATACTGGTTTGAATTCAGTTTTCCTTCTCCTAGACTGGTTGCCATGCCAGGCTATAGAAACAAGTCTGTCTTTTATTTTCTCATAGCTTGAGGGTGTGGGGAGATGGCTGCATACCTCTGGAATTTGAAGTCAGCTTACCGATTCCGCAATCCTGACTGCAAACAATTACTCCATCGTGCCTCAAAATTTAATTTAGGTAGAAGTTAAAAAACATAGTTTGTATTTTATGAAAGGAAAATGAAATTTCATTAATAAAATAATACACTGAAATAACTCTCTTTGTCTATTAATTTTTTTTTTTTTTCATCTCATAATAATGTTCAACCCGTAGAATGTCTAATGTCCACTCTGGGTAGAGGTTTATTGAATAGGTGTTATTGTTTATAGGAATATGTGGGGAAGAGAAAGGTTAGCCCTAGATTTGGACAGATTAAGATTGTAGTTTTGGAGAAGCATTCTCCTGGGAGTTGGTTCCACAAAACAGGAGTTTATGGGAAGAAGCTGCTTGAGTGGAACTTGCCACTTGTCAATGATGCTTCTTAGAATTGGTGGAAGTAACGAATATTTGATAATTTGATGATGCAAAAACTTTTGCCTACTTGGGTATGAATGATGACACATTTTGCTGAAGAATTTTATTGTGTTTCGTGCAAGTATTCGTACTGTCTGACAAACCCATACAAATCGGCATGAATCACTGTCCAAGCCTAGAAGTAGATTTAAATTGAAAAGTAGGGAGGGACTAATAATTCAGTAAAAATGCTTCTCGTTCAACATAATAAGTAGTACCAGTTTTTCCAAAATTTAATTGTGTACTCGTAATCAAAGATTATTTCCATCTACCGATGTCACTAAGTCTTTTCAGCCTCCATTAGCAAACTCCATTCCCACTTATTGCGAAAATTGACTTTCTCAGACATCCTGTCACAGGACTTTGGGTTGGACATTGGGGATCCGGGGATGGCAATGAATAGAGTTGTGCCCAACAACAGGGAGGTTGAAAATGATGATGATGATGATGATGATTCCCACTTTGCATTCAGTTAATTTTTTTTTTTTTTTTAACTATCCTCATCTTTCTTATTGCTGGTTATTAAAAATGTTTCGATTGGTTTATTTGGAAGAAAACTTTTGCGAAACCTTTTGGCTGGTTGAGTATGAATGATGACACATTTTGCTGAAGAATTTTCTTGTGTTTCGTGCAAGTATTCGTACTGTCTGACATATTATTCTATTTTTGTGGGGTTTTTTTTTTTATTTATGTGGGTGAAACTATATGGGAATTTAGTTTTGGTAGAAGTTTGTATTTTATGAAAGGAAAATGAAATCTGATTAAAATGATACACAGAAATAACTGTCTGGATATGTTGGCATGTCGGTGAAATTCAGTTGTTTTTGGGGTCTATTAATCCCCACTGCCTCCGCACATACGCAATAATGTTCACCCCATAGAACGCCTAATGACCACTCTGGGTAGATGGTTACTGAGTTTCAATGTTTATGGGGATGTGTGGGGAAGATAAAGGTTAACCATAGACTAACAGATTTTAGTAATTGGAGAAGCATTTTCTTGGGAGTTGGTTTCGCAAAGCAGGAGTTTATGGGAAGAAGCTGTTTGAGTGGAACTTGCCACTTGTCAGTGATGCTTCTTAGAATTGGTGGAAGTAAGGAATGTTTGATAATTTGATGATGCAAAAACTTTTGCCTGCTTGGGTATGAATGATGACACATTTTGCTGAAGAATTTTATTGTGTTTCGTGCAAGTATTCGTACTGTCTGATATACCCATACAAATCGGCGGGAATCTCGATTCAAAAATGAAATTAGTTTTAAATTAAGAAAGAAAAACAATGATACATTAAAAATAATTTTTTTTTTTTACCTGTACATTTTTTTCCCCCCATTTCATAAAATTACCTCCTGATCCAAATTTATTTCCCTGTAGTCATATTGGCCAATCTTTCAGCCACCATTTTTAAACTCTTCGCCCAGTTCTCATTATGGGATTTTGTTTATTTTTTTAATATCCTCATCATTATTATTGTAGGTTTGTAAAAAATGTTTTTTAATGGTCCACCTTGAAGGCTGGAGACTGCATCAGCCAAAATGTGGAAAAAATATTCCAAAATATTCATTGAATATTATTAACAACACCTTTCAAAATCTCAAACGCATCAACAATAAGAATTTTCCAAAATATTCACATAATTTGAATGAGAACACTTCAAAATTTCTCAGAAATGTAGATGAAGTTAAACTGACCTTTTATTGAATATTAACCTTCCATCATTTCAGTCGAAATAAAAAATACGTTTTTGTTATGTGAATCTATAGTTTAAGACTGGAACTCTTTATAAAATCTGCTCATGAAAAACACGTCCCATTTATTTGCAAATACAAGTATTAAAATCTGCATTTGATATATTCTCAAAGAGTATTTTACTTATTTTTTGAAAGACGTGTGAATGTTTTCTGTGTTTTTTGACATTTGTTAGTTTCTTTATGTGGATGACCCTACATGGAAATTTCATTACGATCACAAGTCGTGTAACTGATTAGGGTCATAGGAGCACCACATGCACTGTAGCTGCAACGGGTGTGTCTTGCGCAAGATAGCCTCAGGGAGTCCAACCCTCTCCATACTGGTTTGAATTCAGTTTTCCTTCTTCTAGACTGGTTGCCATGCCAGGCTATAGAAACAAGTCTGTCTTTTATTTTCTCATAGCTTGAGGGTGTGGGGAGATGGCTGCATACCTCTGGAATTTGTAGTCAGCTTACTGATTCCGCAATCCTGACTGCAAACAATTACTCCATCGTGCCTCAAAATTTAATTTAGGTAGAAGTTAAAAAACATAGTTTGTATTTTATGAAAGGAAAATGAAATTTCATTAATAAAATAATACACTGAAATAACTCTCTTTGTCTATAAATTTTTTTTTTTTCTCCTCATAATAATGTTCCACCTGTAGAATGTCTAATGTCCACTCTGGGTAGAGGTTTATTGAATAGGTATTATTGTTTATAGGAATATGTGGGGAAGATAATAGTTAGCCCTAGATTTGGACAGATTAAGATTGTAGTAATTGGAGAAGCATTCTCTTGGGAGTTGGTTCCGCAAAGCATGGAGTTTATGGGAAGAAGCTGCTTAAGTGGAACTTGCCACTTGTCAATGACGCTTCTTAGAATTGGTGGAAGTAAGGAATATTTGATAATTTGATGATGCAAAAACTTTTGCCTACTTGGGTATGAATGATGACAAATTTTGCTGAAGAATTTTATTATGTTTCGTGCAAGTATTCGTACTGTCTGACAACCCCATATAAATTGGCATGAATCACTGTCCAAGCCTAGAAGTAGATTTAAATTGAAAAGTAGGGAGGGACTAATAATTCAGTAAAAATGCTTCTCGTTCAACATAATAAGTAGTACCAGTTTTTCCAAAATTTAATTGTGTACTCGTAATCAAAGATTATTTCCATCTACCGATGTCACTAAGTCTTTTCAGCCTCCATTAGCAAACTCCATTCCCACTTATTGCGAAAATTGACTTTCTCAGACATCCTGTCACAGGACTTTGGGTTGGACATTGGGGATCTGGGGATGTCAGTGAATAGAGTTGTGCCCAACAACAGGGAGGGTGAAAAATGATGATGATTCCTACTTTTCATTGAGAGAATTTTTTTTTTTTTTTTAACTATCCTCGTCTTTCTTATTGCTGGTTATTAAAAATGTTTCGATTGGTTTATTTGGAAGAAAACTTTTGCAAAACATTTTGTCTGGTTGAGTATGAATGATGACACATTTTGCTGAAGAATTTTCTTGTGTTTCGTGCAAGTATTCGTACTGTCTGACATATTATTCTATTTTTTTTTTGTTTTTTGTTTCTATGTGGATGAAACTATATGGGAATTTAATAACTGTCTGGGTATGTTGGCATGTCGGTGAAATTCAGTTGTTTTGGGGATCTATTAATTTCCACCCCCTCCGCACATACGCAATAATGTTCACCCCATAGAACGCCTAATGACCACTCTGGGTAGATGGGGTTACTGAGTTTCAATGTTTATGGGGATGTGTGGGGAAGATAAAGGTTAACCATAGACTAACAGATTTTAGTAATTGGAGAAGCATTCTCTTGGGAGTTGGTTCCGTAAAGCAGGAGTTTATGGGAAGAATCTGCTTGAGTGGAACTTGCATCTTGCCAATGACGCTTCTTAGAATTGGTGGAAGTAAGGAATGTTTGGTAATTTGATGATGCAAAAACCTTTGCCTACTTGGGTCTGAATGATGACACATTTTGCTGAAGAATTTTATTGTGTTTCGTGCAAGTATTCGTACTGTCTGACAAACCCATACAAATCGGCGGGAATCTTTGTCCAAAAATGAAATTAGCTTTAAATGTAAAAAAGAACACAAAATTTTATTACTACTTTAGCTCTAACCCCCCCCCCCCCAAAAAAAAACAACAAAAAAACGAACCCCGGTGACCTTGTCATCCAAGTTTCTTTCCATCTACACGTCACTAACTTTTTTTGGTTTCCCTTATCAAACTATCAAATTCTTTACCCACATCTTATTCGGTGAAGTTTTTTTTTTACTGTCTTCATATTAATTATTCCTAGTTTAAAAAAAAAAAAAAAATTTGAGGAAGGCTGAAGAATGTAGCTGCTGAAATTTTAAAAACTGAAAGGTCAGACAAATATAGTTGAGAATATTGAATACTAGCTTAAAAGCCACCCTATTGGACAGCATTTAAACTATCTCCTGCGAAAGGCTCTTGATTGGACCTTCATCGCAATAGGTAGAGAGGAGTAGATGCGATAGGTGGGAATGAATAATAACACATTTTGCGGAAGAAGTGTGTTTCAGGCAAGTATTCGTACAGTCTGACATACCCATACAAATCGGTGGGGATCTTTGTCCAAAAATGAAATTAGTTTTAAATGTAAAAAAGAAAACAGAAAATAATTACTGATTTTTACCCCCCCCCCCTCCAATCACCACCACAAAAAAACTGATGACCTTGTCATCCAAGTTTATCAAATACACATGTCGCTAACGTTTTTCTATTTCCCTTATCAAATTCTTTACCCACGTCTTATTCAGTGAATTTTTTGACTGTCTTCATATTAATTATTACTGGTTTTAAAAAACTGTTTTGACTGGTTCATCTTGAGGGAGTCTGAAGAATATAGCAGCTGAAATGTGAAAAATTAAAAGGTCAGATAAATATAGTTTAAAATATTGAATACTAAATTAAAAACTGACCTATTGAGTGGCACTGAAGCTAACTCCTGTGGAAGGCTCTTGATTGGGCCTTAGTCACAATAGATAGGGAGGAGTAGATGTGATAGGCAACAATAAACTGCAGAAGAACTCAAAATCGATCGCTGCATTTAAGTATTGCATTAATATTTAAGCTTACCTTTTAAAAGTTCAACGATATTTCCAGTGGAATGTTCTTCATTGGGCCTTAATCACAATAGATAGGGAGGAGTAGATGCGATAGGCAACAATAAACTACAGAAGAACTCAAAATTGATGGCTGCATTTCAGTATTGCATTAATATTTAATCTTACCTTTTAAAAGTTCAACGATATTTCCAGTGGAATGTTCTTCATTGGGCCTTCATCACAATAGATAGGGAGGAGTAGATGTGATAGGCAACAATAAACTGCAGAAGAACTCTAAATTGATTGCTGCATTTAAGTATTGCATTAATATTTAAGCTTACCTTTTAAAAGTTCAACAATAACTCTTCTGCTGACACTTAATTTAAAGACAATTTGATGCATGTAGGTCCTTACTTTCCGTACAAACAATTATTTTTATTTCATGGGCGATGCTCGTTGGATTTCGCAATTAATTTTGATTATTCCCAAATTTATTTCTAAGTTTAAAAAATTGTTATTGTACAAAAAAACCCCACGGAAAACAATTGCAATAATGAAAAATTGAGAAAAATTTCAGGATTGCAGAATGTTTTTAATTTTCTCCTTGAGTCAGATTCTAAAATGGTATAATATTTTGGGCTACAACATCTAGGAGTAAAGTTGAAAAAGTGTGACACAGTGACACACTGACGTTTGCCATTATTATATAGACAAATAAGAGCAGTTTTCAAAATTCAAGGCAATAACACCAATATGGACAGTGCAAAACATGAATTTTTAATAACGTCTCCTTTCAAGATTTCATTCAGATTCAACAACAAAGATGAGGATACACCAAACCATTAATACCAATTCTTTTCATCCACAAAAACAAGAATAAAGATGAGGAGAGTTGAACTCATTTACTAAACATGAGCATTTCAAAGTTTCAGGCAAAAGAACACTTCCTTTTGTTAAGTGAATTTATAGATTCACATTGGAATTGTTTGTAAAATCTGAATGAGGACAAAATGCCAACCAAATTATAGCAAAAAATATGCATGAAAACAAATATTTCTGTCTTAATTTTTACTCGTTCCTGTCATTTGTTGTCTCCTGACACAACAAAATTTTCTTTTCTGTCTGCAATTTATAAATTAATTTATTTCCTGTGTTGTTTAAACCAGTCTGATGATTCAGTGTAAACCCACTGCAGAAATAAATTTAAGTGTATAGCTGGAAAATTCAAATGTAAGGTTTTTCTTTGAAATTTTTCTTCTTCGGTAAAGCAAATCAAGTCCTGTCAGTCACTGTGTGTTTATCTAAAAATAAATATGCTAAAATTCACCTTCGTCCCTGCCGTACTTCGACGGCTTAGTGGTAGAATGTCTGACTGATGCCAATTCAGCCGGGTCATCATCCTAGCTAGAGGCAACCGGACGTCTAGCCACACTAATAATTTATTTTGGCAAGTAAATTTTCAATACTCGTCTCACCAGATTGAAATGGTATAATTTCACAAAATTGTTTAACTTTGTTCAGACAATATTTTAAAAAACTAGATAACAGGTAGAAGTAGAGAAATATTGTATGTATAAATTTAAACCATTTTGTAAAATTATACCATTTGTAATTTCGATCTGATGAGACATGTATTAAAAAATTACTTGCCAAAATAAATTGTGATTTATAATCGTTTTTGATGATGCATTAAGTTTTTCCTATATATATATATATATATATACATATATATATATGTATACACACACACACACACACACGACATTATATATAATATATATATAATGTCATTATATATAATATATATATAATGTCATGAAAGTGATA